>JBBPMX010000140.1:0-23840 GCA_038090515.1 Pulveroboletus cf. viridisquamosus | reverse complement strand
TTGGTCTTGTTGCAAGCAACGGGACCGAGGATGGTTCAGAGGAGAGTCTTAGAGACTCAAGGGGGTCAGAGTGAGCTTGGGAGACTGTCCAAGTCGATATTCAAACTGGTGTATCTACTACAAGTGCAGGGACTTTATATACGGGAGTAGAACATAGGTCTTACTAATAGTTTGGAGTGCGGATGCTAGGTATACCGGAGCTGTGCTCCTAAGCGGGCACAGGGGCGGAGGGTGAACTGGGGCGAAGCTAATGGCTATGTACTGTAAGCGAAGAATGGAGCGTAACACTAAGAACAAGGAATGCTAAATACAGGAGGGCCGGGGTGTCAGGGATGCGGACTCATCGAGAACGCACCGGAGGTCACAGGAAAGGTGTCCGGAGTTGTCCGGAGTTACGTCCGGAGTACCGGATTCGATGGATATGACACAGGACAACAGTGCTCAAGGCTGAGGCAAGTTGGGTTTGAACTTAGGTGAGAAACATGAACACAAGGGTAAGCAGTGTTAAGCACAATACCAGACAACAGAAAGTAATACTCACATGCTCATGGCATCAGTGCTTATTGCACCAGTATGTCAAGGAAATGACAAGGCAATAAGAGTCAAAGCCTAGGGAAGTGAACCAGGGAAGCATGATTGCCAAGATTGAGTCTTGAGATGACAGTGATTCTGTTGACTAGATAAACAAGGCTTGCATGCCTCAGACCTTGTATATGGGACAACAAGAACATAAACAAATGTCTGCAAGGGATATCATAGAAACACACCAATTGTTATGCCAGAGATGTAACACTGAAGCTGAGTGACTGAAGGTCTGCCATAAGATCTTGCAAAAGGAAGAGAGCCATGGAAAGCACTTATTGGTCAAGGTTTTAATTTAAGACATAAGTGACCAAAGCTGGGGATACCAGCAATGGGCACATCTCTTATATATGCTTAGCTACTGTGCACAGACCAGGCTATGTGTTACATGTGTGTATTGATAAGGTGTGAATGATTACTGTAAGTAGATGTGATATTCCACAAGTGTAGGAGGGTTCTGTGAAGGAGTATGGTAATTAAAAGGGGCAGTAGCCATGAGGCATGATATCATTGGTCTAGGCCCAAGTCATGTGACTGGTCATGTGACTGAAGATATGAGAGTGCAAAGTAAAAAATAATTAGGTCACCATATACGATATAACACTACCCCCCTCCTAGGACTCGTATTCTAGACAAGTTGCCATGATGGGTGCCCCCACCAGGAGGACCATAGTCAGAGAAGAGAGACATAAAGGTGGTAAGAGAGAGGCTGCAAAGTGGGCATAGAGCCAAGGGATTGGAGTGGTGGAACAAGTTGACAGCATTCAGGCAGTTTTGTAAGTTGGTGACTGGTTCCCAGGTGTTATTGGTTTCATCATATCCTTTCCAGTAGACACAGTATTCCAATTTCCCACACTTCAAGTGCAAGCTCACAATGTGATCAATCTCATATTCTTCCTGACCATTGTCATTGATTTTGACCGCATTGGGGCAGGAGATTGGCTGCCTATCAAGGAGAGCACAGTATGGTTTGACCCGGGAGGTGTTAACAACCAGGTGGAAGTGAGCATTCTTCAGGAGATGCAGTTCCACTGCCTTTGACATCGACTGAATAACATCATATGGTCCAATCCATTATTGGGTGAGCTTCTTGGCAGTGTACAGCAACTTCAAGTTCTTCATACTGAGCCATACCTTTTCTCCAACTTGATATGGCATAGAGTCTTCTTCATTGGCCCATTCTATCATTTTTTGCAGTGCTTCCTGGACTTCTGTGTGAGATTTACTGGCATGCTGTGCAAAGGTATGTACCTGCCAAAGATGAGAAGCTAGCCTCAAATCCTAAGCATGGGAAATAGTTCCGTGTGATCTCAAATGGAATTGATCCGTGAAAGGATGAGAGCAAGGAGTTGTGTTAGAACTGGGTGAGTTTGATCCATTCTGCCCAATCCTTCTGCTTTTTTGTGATGTATGTGCAGAGGTATTGTATCACTTCCCAATTGATATGTTCAGTTTATCCATCCATCTGGGAATGATAAGCAGTGGAAATCTTTTGAGAGATCCTGAGAAGATTGCACAACTCATTGTGAACTCTGAGATGAATTGTGGACCCTGGTCTGATATGATGGTGGAGGGGAGGCCATATGTACACCAGACAGTGTCTCTGAATAATTTGGTGAGATTCATGAAGGAGATCACCTTTCTACATGGCTTGTAAATGACTTCTTTACTAAATTGATTAACAATAACACAGATGCTATTAAAGCCTTGGCTTTCTGGGAAGCTGGTGATGAAGTCTACAAAAATATCTTCCCAAGATCACTTGGACACAGGAAGGGGTTGTATCGACTGCTTTGGTGCAGTTTGCAATTCCTTCATGAGGGCACACATGTAGCAGTGATTTACATAATTGGTAATGTCCTTGTGTATACCAGGCCAGCTAAATGTGTGGCGAATTCTATTGTAAGTGCAGTACATGCCCACATATCCGGATACTGGATTATTGTGAGATAATTTAAGAATTTCTAAACATAATGACTCAGGGATGTAGATGTGATCTGAATCCTTATTGATAAATAAGAAGGAGGTCTCATCAAAGGAAAAGTGATTTATTATTTTATTTTTTATTTTTTCTGATTCCTTTTTGAGATTAATATGAAAGGGAGATTCTAAGGTAACACCAGTGATGAATAGTTTTTCTGGCAACATGATAATGTCCTTATTTAGACCTGTTACAGTGTCACCATGGTCTGGATAGCAAGATAGTGCATCAGCCCTGTTTGTTGATCTGGGCTGATAGATGAATATGAGATTAAATTCTTGGAGAAGTGCATGCCAGCATGCTTGTCTGCTGAATAAGGTTTGCAGCTTCTTCCAATATTCTAAGTTTCGGTAATCTGTCCAGACTTCAAAACTGTCACATCTGATGAGATAATGGCACAATTCTTCTAAGGTGCAAATGACTACCAGCAGTTCTTTGTCATAGATAGGGTAGTTCCACTCTGTGGAGTTAAAGCTGTGCAATAGGAAGGCACAGGGTCACCATTCTGTGTCTTTACATTCCTGCCAGAGGACGGCACCTGTTGTGATATCTGAGATGTCGGTTTCCAACCATATGCCATGGGTGGAATTTGGATATGCAAGGAGCAGTGCTTCTGTGAAAATCTTTTTGAGAGCTTTGAATGCCCTTTTTTCTTCTAAACCCCACCAGAAGGGGGTGTCTTTTTTTGTTAGATTATTCAGAGGTCTAGCAATGTTAGTGAATCCTTCAATAAACTTCCTATAATAATTATAAAGCCCAAGGAATGCCTGGACCTGTTTTAGGTGGGTTGGTTCTGGCCAGTCAGTGATGGCTTTGGTTTTCTTGTCCTGCATTTCAACACCGTGTTTTGAAATGTTCATACTGAGGAATTCTACGTATTAGCTGAAAAGGAGCACTTTTCTGGTTTGATAAATAGATCATTTTTGTGGCTTCGTGTTGTTCTTTGGTTTTGCCTTTCATGAAGATCATCATGTCATCCATATAAATAATTAGGAAAGTGTATTGATCATAGAAGATGTCATTTATCATGTTCTGGAATGTCAGAGGTGAGTTGGTCAATCCGAAATACATCACCATGGGTTCGTACACCCTGATCAGCATTACAAACGCCACTTTCCATTCGTTACCCTCTGTCATATCTGTCAATCTGGAACTCTGGATTTAACTCTGGACCCAACTCCAGACTCTCTTCCTGCGACCTCTGGTGCATTCTTGATGAGTTCACATCTCTGACACTCTAGACCCTCTTTATTTAGTATTCCTTGTTCTTAGTGTCACATTCCATTCTTTGCTTACAGTATATAGCCACTAGCTTCATCCCAGTTCACCCTCCATCCCTGTGCTCTGCTTAGGGGCACAGCTCCGGTACACTTAGCATCCACACTCTGGACTATTAATAAGACCTATGTTCTACTCCCATATATAAGCCTCTGCACTTGTAGTAGATACTCCAGTTTGAATATCAACTTGGACAGTCTCCCAAGCTCACTCTGACCCCCTTGAGTCTCTAAGACTCTCTTCTGAACCAACCTCGGCCTTCATTGCTTGCAACAAGGTCAATCCAACTTCTTCTGCCCATTCTGAAATTACAGGACACCCCCAGAGTTGTGACAAGGGTGCATCACATATGGTGAAGCCAAGTCCTGCTCAAACTCCGGAGTTCTGGAGTTACCTTCTGGAGACCCCAGTTCTAACACCCTCCTTGATGCAAACATTGTTGTAGCTACAGCACAAGTCCATTGCGGTGTAGGAGCCTGCAGCCTCCTACGGTTGTAGGTCATACTTTTCAGCTCTTCCACATGCCCACCAAGCGTCCCATCCATGTTCCGTGTCCATCCGTACCATTTCGAGGTTAGTCCGTTCCGTCTTTCGTTTATCTGTTCACCCGACTTGTGTATCCGGTCCCGGGTTCTTGTGTATCCGTTTCAACCAGTCTGGTTCCGTCTACCAGATCACGTGTTCATATCTATCGCTCATCGGTTCTACCACTTATTTGCATCTTGTTTAACTTTCTGCTACGACTATTTGACTTTCTTGCCATCTTGCTACTTAGATTTGAGCGTCCCTTCATAGGGCCTCAGTTGTTACCATAGCTACAAAGTCCAGGGAAATGCCCGGACTATAAAAGTCTTGTATCGAGATCTTGAATCTCATCAGTTTGCTACCCACTGGTCATCTCTCAGCGTCGGAATCCCCTCTCCTCATTGTCGTGACCATTCTCAAAGTCGTTTTCCCTCACCATTGTCAGTTTCCAGGTCCTCATCCTTGACCCATTGTTCACATCCGGCTCTCGTCCTTGGCTGGGTTTTTCCCCTATCATCGTCAATCTCACCTATTGTCATATCCATCGAATCCGGTACTCCGGACTCAACTCCGGACAACTCCGGACACCTTTCCTGCGACCTCCGGTGCGTTCTCGATGAGTCTGCATCCCTGACACCCCGGACCCTCTGTATTTAGCATTCCTTGTTCTTAGTGTTACGCTCCATTCTTCGCTTACAGTACATAGCCACTAGCTTCGCCCCAGTTCACCCTCCATCCCTGTGCCCGCTTAGGAGCACAGCTCCAGTATACCTAGCATCCGCACTCTGGACTATTAGTAAGACCTATGTTCTACTCCCGTATATAAAGTCCCCGCACTTGTAGTAGATACTCTAGTTTGGATATTGACTTGGACAGTCTCCCAAGCTCACTCTGACCCCCTTGAGTCTCTAAGACTCTCTTCTGAACCATCCTTGGCCTTGTTGCTTGCAACAAGACAAATCCGACTTCTTCCGCCCGTTCCGAAATTACAGGACACCCCCGGAGTTGTGACAAGGGCGCATCACATACGGTGAAGCCAAGTCCTGCTCGAACTCCGGAGTTCCGGAGTTATCTCCTGGAGACCTCAGTTCTAACACCTATCATCATCAATTTCATTTCCGTCATTGTCATTTTCCCTTCATCTTCGTCACTTCCCTTTGTCTTCATCAAGTTCTCGCGTCTCCGACTCCTATCGCGCTCGATCCAGTCCCATCCGTGACCACATCCATGCGCGCCCAGTCCTCACTATCAACCGGATTATTGGTTTCCTGTCCGGAACATCGTCTGGAACATTCTCCTCTCACTCTAGTGCCCTGAGGTCGGTCGTAGTTGTCTGTCCTCAGTACTAACCCTCCATAGGACCCCTTGGGACGAGGATACTCGACCCCACTCATATCACCCTACACTCACTCATCTATCTTTCAACTGGAGCCCACCGCGAGGGGTTCTACAGGGTTTTCGAGGAGGATGCTGTGACCAACACCTCAGCGACAAGAGCTTGAGGACCTCCTCATCAAATTCCATGGACTTAATCTAAGCGGATCTTCAGATCTGTTTATTCCGGTGACCCCGGAATGAGCACACCACAACGTGCCCAGTACCAGAGATTCTTCCTTGTCAGATTACCCACCTACAGATTCGCCCTTTTTCCCTGGGGGTTTCGTTCAATCCACGCCTCGTCGAAGAACTTCTCGCTTGCACGAGGAACCCACATGTCTGCCCTCACCGCTCTCACCCTTAACGCCACTCAATTCATCGAGTTCAGCATCAAATTTCATTCCAATCCCCACGTTGCAGGAGCATCGATCACTCTCAGATTTGTCCAGTTCATCCTCATCTTCACCATCTCTCAGGTCACTTTTGGACCTATCCATCAACCCGCCGTCTCGTCCGCCAAGTCCGTCCACCCTAGCAAGCAATCCGCCCGCCTCAGTAATCAACGTATCTGCCCTCGTTATCAATCCACAAATTCAAGCCCCCACCATCCGACCACCAATGGCAAACCAAGGAAACCACATGCCCCTTCGCAGCACCCCCAACGCACCCAAGTTCAATGGAAAGGCCCTGTCCCAGCTGTCTTGATACCTCACGGAAATCGCGGAGATGGGTGTCCAGTATGCCCTCGATCCGGCTGGTATGGTCAAAGCAGCCATCTGGTACGCCGATTTCGACAAGGCAGAGCTTTGGGAGACGTTGCCCGAGGCATCTGCCATCCCGGCCGACTGGGACACGTTCGTTGTTGCTGTCAAAAAGTTATATCCTGGTTGCGAAGGTACCAACCAGTACTGCCTAGCTGACATTCAGTATTTCGTAGAGGACTGGAACAAGAAGACCATGCGCAGCCAGGACAAGTTGGGGGAGTATTGCAGGGGCTTCAGGAAGCTCACTGCCTTGTTGATTGCTAATGACAGGATCTCGGAGAGGGACAGGAACAGGATGTTCCTCGACGGTCTTCCCGCCGCCCTCCAGGACCATGTTCGTCACCAGCTCTCCATTGTCAAGTCGGACATCCACCCGGATATGGCATATCCAATGGACCGATACCACTGCAGCCACCCAGTTTTTACTATCCGGTGCCGCTCACCGTGATCCTGTCGCAGCCACGAACAACCCTCCCGCTCCGTACCAGCAGCCCCAGTACCAACAGCCTCAATATCAGCAGCCCCGATACCAGCAGCCGGCATACCAGCCTCCTCGTCAGTTTACTGCACCAACTGTGCCCGCACCTGCACCCGCTTTTACTCCGGCCCCACCATTCAAGGCGGAGGCCAATGTCAACCAATCAGCAATTTTCTGCAAGTTCTGTGCGGGACCAGATCACTACATCCATACCTGCCCGGTTTGTATTGAGTATCTCCAGACCGGCAAGATCGTCCATGGCCATGATGGCCGTTTGTATATGCCAGATGGCACAGGTATCTCCCATGTTCCTGGTTGTCTATGCCTCAAGGAGGCCATCGACCATACTCTCGCCTTGGGCCAAGCTGGTCCTTCTACTAATCCGGCTGCATCTTCCTCCCAAGTTTCCACTAACATTTTATCAGCTACGTTTCCGGACACTCCGTCCATCCTCGACATCGACCCATCCGCATTTCTAGCCATAACGGTTTATACCTCAGATGATGAGTCTAAGCTGGAGGCGGAACACCCAGATTTCCAGCCGTATATTGCACAAGCCTGGGCTAACTTCCAGGCGGACAAAGCTGCGAAAGAGAAGGGCAAGCGTGTCCGGTTCAATGGTGTCCAAGTCCCGCCTTGCAAGTATCCAGCCCCTCGTTCCGCATCTGTCTCAGAGGAGCTTCTTTCACTGGAGCTCCAACAACAACAATCGTCGTCGTCGTCTGCCGCCCGTGCTCCTACCCCCATCCCGAATACTTCGTCTTCACACCCAGAGCAGCGCAAATCGTCTGGGGGTGTTGTTGCCCCATCGTCTTCGTCATCCGTTCCAGCTATCACGGGTCCAACTGGACCTGGCACGTCTTCATCTGGCTCAACCAGTAACATTTCGTCTCGCGCTCCCAACGCTAACACTTCTTTTCCATCATCTTCTGGCCCCCAGTTTAGGTACTCCTGTCCTCTCGATGATGACTCAGCTCCAAAGCGAGTCTTGGACCAGGTGATGGATGTCTCCATCCCGGTCCCCGTCAAGGACCTTTTCGCAGTATCCCCAGAGTTCCGCAAACAGTTTTGTGACCTCACTACGGTGAAACGGGTTGCACCAACTACTTCTACTAATGTCGTCCAGGTTAACGAGCTTGCTGGCCTCAATCCTGCTTCCATCGCTCGCAAGTACAGCGATTGGGTCCTCTACAATGAGGATGGTCTGATCATCACCCATCACAATGTTCCTCTCCATGCCATCGAGGCCCGGATTGCCTGTTCCGGACATACCATCCTTGGTATTCTCAACTCCGGATCCGAGATCGTCGCCATGCCAAAGCGGGTATGGGAAGGATTGGGCCTTCCGGTCCGGTCTGACCATACCATGCATATGTCCTCTGCTAATACCAGCATCGACACAACCATTGGCGTCCTCGAGAACCTGGCCTTGGACTTCGGTGCAGGTGAAGTTATGCTGCAGGTCCAAGTACTGGCCCAGGCGAATTTCAACCTGCTGCTGGGGCGGCCTTTCCACTGTCTCATGGGTGCGACCACTGACGATTACCCCGACGGTTCACAGATGATGACGCTTTGCAACCCCAACACGGGGAAGCAGTATACATTGCTGACCTGTGCCTGGTCAGAGGGCTGCCCCTGCTGCCATGAGAACAAGCGTTGCAATGTTCATCAATCCGCCCTGGAAGCAGGTTTTTAGTTTTCGATGATCCAGAATTCGCCCGGGGAGAACATGGTATCTTTATTTCGTCGTCTTCTCCTTGTCCGTCATTGTCTTCCCGTCCGCATTATTCTTATTTTTATTCTCCTTCTTACCTATGTTTACCGCCGCTTTCTGCTGGTCTGCTACCACCTTCTCTGGACTACTCATTTTTATCTTCGACTCAATCTGTTCTCACGTCGGACGCTCTTCGAGCGATTACTTCTATTTATTCATATGATATTTTTTCGCACTCCTTGGTCTACAAACCCATAGCCAAGAAGGTGCACGCTGTGATGGCTCCCATTGACAAGGAGTTCCGCATCACCTGCTCTCTTCCAGCTGATCTGCTTGCCAGATTGGCCCCATTACTGTTTTTTCCGCCGGACTTCGTACCCGGCATCTGTTTTACTCAGGATTGAGCTAACGCTTTAGATCTTGATCCCACAAACTGGCTGTTGCCAGAAGAAATCAAACTCGTCCACTGGCTCGTTCGCGAGCACGAATCCACCTTCGCCTGGGTGCCTACCGAAAGGGGGCACCTCGATGAAAAATACTTCCTGCCTGTCAAGATTCCGACTGTGCCCCATACACCATGGGTGCTTCATAATATTCCCGTCCCCCCATCGATGTGGGCAGACACAATTCAGATCATCAAGGACCAGATTGCATCTGGTGTTTATGAACCCTCTGCCGCGTCGTACCAATCCCACTGGTTCTGTGTCCTCAAGCAGGACGGCAAGTCTCTCTGCCTCGTACACGACCTCCAACCCCTCAATGCTGTCACCATCTGTGACTCGTCGACCCCACCCTTTGTCAAGCACTTTGCCGAGTTGTTCACTGGCTTTGCCATCTACGGCATGATGGACCTTTTTGCAGGATACGACCAGCGTCCGCTCCACCCGGACTCACGTGACCTCACCACCTTCAACAGCCCGATGGGTCTGCATCAGCTGACCACCATCCCTATGGGATACACAAATGCGGTACAGATCTACCAAGCTGACATGTCGTTCATCTTACAGGACGAGATTCCACGGTTCACGTATCCGTTCATTGACGACCTTCTGGTCAAGTCGGTCACCACCCGGTATCAGCGTCCGGACAGTACCTACGAGACGATCCCAGAGAATCCGGGCATCCACCGATTCATCTGGGAACATTTGCAGGTCGTTCACCATATCCTGCAGCGCCTTCAGAACGTCGGTGCTACCGTATCTGCCAAGAAGTTCATCCTTGCCACACCGGATGCCACCATCGTTGGTCACAAGTGCACATCTGATGGCCGGATCCCTCACGAGGCCAAGGTTCAAAAGATCTGTGACTGGCCGGCCTGTCAGAACCTCACGCACGTCCGCGGATTCCTTGGAGTCTGTGGGGTCATGTGTATTTTTATTCGTGATTTTGCTTCGACCGCTCGTCCGTTGGTCAATTTGACCCGGAAGGGCGTTCCGTTCGAATGGGGGGAGCCCCAACAATACACAATGCAGCATCTCAAGGACGCAATTTGCAACTCACCCATGCTTCACCGTCTCGACTATGAGTCCGGACGCGAAGTTATCCTTGCCATCAACACATCCGTGATCGCGGTCGGATACATTCTCTCTCAGATGGGGGAGGATGGCAAATGTTACCCGAATAGGTTTGGTTCCATTAGCTTGACAGAGGTCGAGAGTCGTTACTCTCAGGCCAAACTTGAGTTATACAGTTTGTTCCGTGCGTTGTGCGCAGTTCGTATTTTCGTTTTCGGACTATCCAATTTCACCGTGGAGGTAGATGCCAAGTACGTCAAGGGGATGATCAACAATCCCGACCTCCAGCCCAATGCGACCATCAACCGGTGGATCACAGGTATCCTTTTATTCAGTTTCCGTCTCATCCATATTCTGGCCACCCGTCACTCCGGTGTGGATGGTCTTTCCCGTCACCTCGCGTCTGATGATGATTCCCCTGAGGACGATAGTTTTGAGGATTGGCTAGATAACGCGTATTCATTTTCAATTTTCCTATTGAACGATCGTACTTCGTTATCATTGCCCCCTCACCGTTTCAGATCCTTCTCCCGTCTCGATCCGTCTCCGCCCCCCTTATCCGTCTTCGCAACTGCCCATCTGGGTCCGGTAGTCGATGATCTGGAGCTCCCTCGTTCAGTGAAAGCTGTGGCGAAGGACGCTCGGATTGACCAGATCTGGGAATTCCTTGACACTCGCATCTGCCCAGCCAACCTATCCGATGCAGAGTTCGCGTCATTCGTCAATGCCGCCACCCGTTTCTTCATCCTCAACAGGTCTCTTTACCGTCACAAGCCACACGGTCGACACCAGCTCGTAGTTCCCCTTGAGCGTCGGTATGGCCTCATCCACGAAGCCCATGACGACCTCGGTCACAAAGGAGTCTTCTCCATCTGCTCTTGCCTCCTGCTCTGCTTCTGGTGGCCCCTCCTCGTTGACAACGTCAAGTGGTACATCCGTACCTGTCACGAGTGCCAAGTCCGGCAGACGCAAAAACTTCACATTCTGCCTACTGTACCTGTTGTCGGCAGCCTCTTCCACAAGGTCCATATCAACACGATGGTCATGCCCTGATCCGGTGGCTACCAGTTCATTGTCCAGGCCCAGTGTGCTCTGACTGTGTATCCGGAGTGGCGGATGCTTCGATCCGAGAACGTGGCCACCATCACCTCATTCATTTTCGAGGATATTCTTTGTCATTGGGGAGCTGTATCCGAGCTCGTGACTGACAACGGCCCCGCTTTCATATAGGCCGTCGAGTTTTTGTCTACCCGGTACAGTATCAATCATATCCACATCTCTCCTTACAACTCCCAGGTGAACGGGGTGGTCGAACGGCATCATTATGATGTCCGGGAGGCCATCGTCAAAAGTTCCCAGGGAGGGGAGGTGCGTTGGCCAGCCACCGCCCACTTGGTTTTCTGGGCGGAGCGCGTTACGATCATGAAGTCGACAGGGCTTTTGCCCTATTTTATGGTACATGGCGTCGAGCCGTTATTTCCCTTCAATATCACAGAGGCAATGTTCCTTCTACCCACTCCCGACGCTGACCTTATCCCCACGTCCATCCTGATTGCCTGGCGAGCTCACCAGCTCCAGAAACGTCAGGACGACATAGATCTTATCCGTGACCGTGTCATCGCCGCCCGGTATGCGTCTGTCAAGCAATTCGAGGCGCAGTTCAAGAACCGGATCCGGGAACGATTGTTCAATCCGGGCGACCTCGTCCTGGTCCGCAACACACGGGTCGAGAAGGAGCTGAACCGGAAAACGAAGCCACGGTACCTCGGTCCGATGGTGGTCCTTCGCAGGACTGCTAGAGAGTCGTATCTGCTGGCCGAGTTGGACAGATTAATATTGAAGCTCAGGTATGCGGCCTTCTGGCTGTTGCCATACCATCCACGAAGCAAGATATCCATCCCGGTAACAGATCTAACTGGACTCGACCTCGACGACCTCGACAAATATCCGGCCGAAGAAAACTTGGAGCAGAGCAGTGAGGAGGAAGACGAATAGTCGGACTTGGACTCAGACTCGGACTCATTTCTTTTATTTTATCATCACACCGCTGCATATACGTTTTACCCCGGGTTTCGTCCGGTGATCTCATATCCAAACAATTGTCACTGAATCGACATAAACAGATGATCATACGATAGATTCTATACGTCTTACTTTTCCTGCTCTCACCGTCCGTCTAACAAAATAAAAACAGAAAACATAAGAAAGACATAAAATATAAAAAAACATATCCGTATCCGTTTCTCTTGGTTTCCTGCTAAACCTACTTAGATATTTGTTTTCTTGCGTGCATAGAGACCAAGCACATATTTTGACATTTTGTTTAGAATCCAGTCGTATCCAGTACCCGGGTTTATCCGTGCAGGGGAAGAAGCGGAAGCAGTCGACGAAAACAAGTCGGGTGGTACCCCGCACAATCTTATCTTATCTCTGTTTGATTTTTCTTATCTGTTTATCTTATCTTGGACTTATTTGTTTCTTTTATCGCTCAGGGATGGTACTGGCTCGGACACAGACGCGACTGGATACGGGCATGGACATGGGATCAGAACGGATACAATTGCGACCAGAAAAGAGACACTAACTACGACGGACCGGCTATTTACCATCTGCCCAACGCCGCCCTCACCACCGCCAGCTCGCTCTGCACCTCATCAAACATGGCAGCCGCCTCCTGGACGTGTGCCACTGCTCCATGGGCTCGAGCCACCGTCTCCTGGACTTGGGCGCCCGCTTCTTTGACTCGGGCTCACGTGTGGAAAAGCTTGTTTTTTAAGAGGGCGATGGTCTGTAGACCTGCTTGGCGCACCTCCGGATCGACATCGCCACTGCGTGGTCGCCACTCCCTGTTGGAGGGACCTGGGACGTTGGCCCTCTCGTCTTTGTGCTCGCTGTTGGTGACTTCGATTGTCCATGTTGGGACCCGGTTTCGACGAGGGCGAGCGATGGGAGCTTCTAGAATAAACAGTCAGTGATGATGCTGGACTCTTGACACAACTTACCTTGGGCCTTGCCCTTTCCTTTCCGGTCCTTGGACCCACTCGCTTCGACCATCGTCTTTGCCTTGGCCTTGGTTGTGCAGCCGCCTGACTTGTCGCATCTCGACTTGAGATGCGCGCACCTCTTGCAGGTGCGACCTTCGACTCCACGACACTCGTGATTGGACTGTGCACAGGGTCTGCACGGCTTGTCGTGCACGACGGATCCTGCGCACGTGTTGGCCTTCTTGAGGGGCCGAGTGTGCACATCTTCTCGCTCTTCATCATCGACGGGAAGTCGTTGCTGGAAGTTCATCAGCAGGATCCATACAGTCAAGACCTTACCACGCACCTTTACTCGCCTCGTCGGTATCTCGATGACGACTGTTTGTCGCCTTCGCTCCGACTCAGGATGTGTTTCCGCGTCCGACACTGGGTTTGCTTCGGGCGCATCCCTGGTTTCTGCAGTTACTTGGGCCCATTCTGCCTCCTCTTCTTGGGCCTGCCGTGATGCAGCTTGTTGCTCGTTGTCCTGTCGTTTCTGACGGTCGGCTTCCTCGGCCTTCCATCGTTTGGCGGTGGTGTTGGCTTCCTGAATGGCAGACATGACGCTGTTCCCCAGCAGAGCTTCGACCCCTTGTTGCTGGGTGTCACATAGGCAAGTGAGGGCGTTGGACTGTCAAGCAATTAGAAGCACATATCGTATCACGAATCGGGTGATGCACCATTGTCTCCTCCCATTCCTTAATCCACATCTGCTGCTCCTTGGCCAATTCCTCCTTATCATCCAGCATTGTTTTTGCTACGATGAGGATGCATTCATTCGCGGCCTTCAAGCCTTGACGGGCCACGGTTTGAGGATCGTCCTCAGGGAGGAGTTGCGAGAGCGTGATGAGCTGGTCGGCTGCAGACATGTCATGGCAGAGGGTGTAGAAAGTCCTAGGATGGTTGTGGTTGGAGATGGAGAGAGTTGTAGACAGTTACGTGATGTGGTGGACACTTAGCGTGATCCGATCGCATCGTGCTGGCTATTGTTCGACTACCGAGGCATGTCATTCCCATGGTCATGTGCCTGACTGGGGACAGTCAGCATTCAAGTCCCCTGCGGATGTAGGAGCCTGCAGCCTCCTATGGTTGTAGGTCATACTTTTCAGCTCTTCCACGTGCCCACCAAGCATCCCATCCATGTTCCGTGTCTGTCCGTACCGTTTCGAGGTTAGTCCGTTCCGTCTTTCATTTATCCGTTCACCCGACTTGTGTATCCGGTCCCGGGTTCTTGTGTATCCGTTTCAACCGGTCCGGTTCCGTCTACCGGATCGCATGTTCATATCTATCGCTCATCGGTTCTACCACTTATTTGTATCTTGTTTAACTTTCTGCTACGACTATTTGACTTTCTTGCCGTCTTGCTACTTAGATTTGAGCGTCCCTTCATAGGGCCTCAGTTATTACCATAGCTACAAAGTCCAGGGAAATGCCCGGACTATAAAAGTCTTGTATCAAGATCTTGAATCTCATCAGTTTGCTACCCACTGGTCATCTCTCAGCATTGGAATCCCCTCTCCTCATCATCGTGACCGTTCTCAAAGTCGTTTTCCCTCGTCATTGTCAGTTTCCGGGTCCTCGTCCTTGACCCATCGTTCGTATCCGGCTCTCGTCCTTGGCTGGGTTTTTCCCCTATCATCATCAATCTCACCTATCATCATCAATTTCATTTCCATCATTGTCATTTTCCCTTCATCTTCGTCACTTCCCTTTGTCTTCATCAAGTTCTCGCGTCTCCAACTCCTATCACACTTGATCCAGTCCCATCCGTGACCACATCTGTGTGCGCCCGGTCCTCACTATCGACCGGATTATTGGTTTCCTGTCCGGAACATCGTCCGGAACATTCTCCTCTCACTCTAGTGCCCTGAGGTCAGTCGTAGTTGTCTGTCCTCAGTACTAACCCTCCACAGGACCCCTTGGGACGAGGATACTCGACCCCACTCATATCACCCTACACCCACTCATCTATCTTTCAGCGGTGAACATATTGGTACCCTTAAGCTGATCCACTAGTTGTGAAATAAGGGGTAGAGGGTAAGTGTTCTTGATGGTGCCCTCATTTACATATCTATAGTCTATGACAAGCTGTTTCTTTCCATCCTTCTTCGGGATGAAGAAGACCAGCGAAGTCTGAGAGAACTTCGAAGGATGAAGATACTTCTTTTTCACTTCCTTGTCAATGAAGGCTCAGACTTCCTCAAGTTCCATATCCAATAAGGGGATTACTCAACCCTTTCAAGGTACGAAGTCCAGTTTCAGGTTGATGACATGATCCCATGGCTTGTGCAGGGGTAAATGGTTAGATTCCTACTCTGAAAATACATCAAGGAAGTCATGATAAGCTTCCAGTACTCTTTCCTTGAGATCTGGCTCAATAGATTGGATAAGTGCCCATGCATTTGCATTGCATTCATCAGTACACCTAGAAAATGTTATTTTCTTATTGATCCAGGTGATTTCAGGACTGTGGTGTGAGAGCCAGTCATAGCCAATGATCATTGGATGGGTTCCCAGCCTGATGATGAATGTGTGGATCTTCTTGTGGTTGTTGTTGACAGACATTACTAATTCAGTTTTGTGCATAATTAGGCCAAGAGATCCTACTTGTCCATTGGCATTAAATACATTGATCTCCTCATTGAGGGGAATAAGATTGACCTTGTGCTTCAAGCACTATTTCTGATTAACAAATGTGTTGACTGCACCAGAATTGAGAAGTACAGGGATGTTTTTGGTTTTTTCTTCTTTTTCTGATAGGTATTGTACATTCACAGGAATGAAGAACTCTTCTGGATTCTTTTGGGTGTTTTCTGTAGGGATTTTGTTAATAATTACATTTGGGAATGTTTCTTTCTTAAATAGGGAATGAAGCACACTATTTTTTAAGTCCAGTGCTGAGCTCTTTCAAGACCTTCTGGTGGATGGTGGAGAATTCTTTAAATTAATGAGAACCTGACTAATCGTACAGATAGGAAAATCCTTGTCAGTGCACTCAGAAAGCTTAGCTACAGGCTCAGTGCCAGCTATGGGGCTAATCAGTTCACCCTTGAGCATGGTCAACAAGTCATCTATGCCTACTGCTTTCCTACTGGTGCACCTGAGGATGTCCATAGGACTTACAGGGGTAGTGCTACAATTGACCAAATCCATCAGCTCAAAACCAGATCTAACTATAGTGTCACTATTGTCCCTAATCAAGGGGTCCAAATGCTTGGTAACTATTTTTTTTATGTTTAGGAGGTTTTCCAGTTTTTTATTTTGTTTTTTGGCTTTTAATCTTGCAGTGAATAAACTATTGCCAACTGGTACCCTACTCCCAGTCAGTGGCTTCCTTTTAAAGCCTCAGATGCTTTTGCCTTGGTTTCAGATTTAAAGACATCTGCCCAATAGGTGCAAGCCCTGTCGGATATGTAATCTTGACGGCTTGTCATAGCCAACCGCATGGCTGTTTGCACTTGTGGTGCAGGAGGTTGTTGTTCTTGTGGGGCCTCTACCCACACTTCAGTATAATAACCATTAGACCTGAGGGTCCAGACTTGCCGAAGGTTCTTGGGATTTGGCTGACCCTGGCCTTGTTGTGGACCTCGTGATTTCCATGGGTGTTGGCAGTATCTTTGTATGTGGCCTGCCTTGCCACAATTGTAACACATGATGAACAGGTTTTGGGGCTGTCCCATAACAGCATCAATCTGCATGGGTGCACCATGCCCAGATTGGGTTCTATATTGGGTGAACTGCTGGTTAGGCAGTGGCCCATTAGGTGGGGCATATCATCAAGGCCCCTACTGCCTCTGGGGTTGGAATTCATGCTTTACTACAGCAGACTCAAATGATCAGCTGACCTTTCGGTAAGTCTCAATCAAGTCGTAGATGTTGTCTTTGACCGTTGAAAGATGGTTGAGTGGTGTGGGATGTAGTAGGTAGGGTCGAGTATCCTCGTCCCAAGGGGTCCTGTGGAGGGTTAGTACCGGGGACAGACGACTACGACTGACCTCAGTGTACTAGAGCGAGAAGAGATAGTTCCAGACGATGTTCCGGACAGGAGACTAACAATCCGGTTGACAGTGAGGACCGGGTGCGCACGGATGCAGTCACGGATGGGACCGGATCGAGCGCGATAGGAGTCGAAGACGAAGAGGAACTGACGAAGATGAAGAGGAACTGACGAAGACGAAGGGAAAATGACAATGACGGAAATGAAATTGACGATGATAGGCGAGATTGACGATGATAGGGGAAAAACCCGACCAAGGACGAGGGTCGGATACGAACGAGGGGTCAAGGACGAGGACCCAGATACTGACGATGGTGAAGAAAACGATGTCGAGAATGATCCAGACGATGACCAGAGGGACTTCCGACGCTGGGAGATGACCAGTGGGTAGCAAACTGATGAGATTCAAGATCTCAATACAAGACATTTATAGTCCGGGCATTTCCCTGGACTTTGTAGCTATGACAACTCACGAGGCCCTATGAAGGGACGCTCGATTCTAAGCAGCTAGATGGCAAGAAAAGCAAAGAGTCATAGTGGAAAGTTAAATAAGATGCGAATAAGTGATAAAACCGATGAGCGAGAGATATAACTACGCGATCCGGTAGATGGAACCGGACCGGATGAAACACATGCGCAAGAACCCGGGACCGGATACACGAGTTGGGTGAACGGATGAACGAAAGACAGAACGGACTGACCTCGAGATGGTACGGAAGGACCTGGGACACGACTAGGACGTTTGATGGACATATGGACGAGCTGAAAAATAGGACCTACAACCGTAGGAGGCCGCAGGCTCCTACACCGTCATGTGTAAGTGGACTTGCATGTAGATGTGGGTGTTCACAACCTGCTTGAGAATTTTGGCTCCATGGCCATTTTTGATTTGAGATTCTTGGAAGAGAACCTTGAACTTTTGGAGGAACATGTCAATAGCAGCTCCATTCTGCTTTAGCAACATTAGGGCCTTGAAGGACTCATGGGCCAGAACATTGATCTGGAAGTGGTCCTTAATTGTTTTGATGAGCTCAGGCCATTGGGGCCAAGCATCATCATTTTGTTCTGAGGTTAGGTGTTGGCTAATGAGTGGACAAGTTATTCTAAGAAGAATTAGTGAGTTAAAAGAATGTGTAGCTAGTTTCAAATGTCTGACCTCAGTCTTCAGTAAAAGTACTGGACTGAGATGCAATAGAGTAAGTAACTCTGTAATGTCTGCGTTTTGATAATATAATCTGTTCTCAGCGACTAACTGAATATCAGTTCTACAACACATCACCTCTGGGATATCCAAGGGACTTGCCATCCCATCTGAGAACATCCTTTTTATCATATCCGTCAATCTGGAACTCTGGACTTAACTCTGGACCTAACTCTGGACATCACATCTTTTCTATAACCTCTTGTACATTCTCAATGAGTCTGCATCCCTGACACTCCAGATCCCCCCCCTCTATTTAGTATTTCTTGTTCTTAGTATCATGATCCATTCTTTGCTTACAGTACATAGCCACTAGCTTCGTCCCAGTTCACCTCCGTCCCTATGCTCTGGTACACTTAGCATCTGCACTCCGGACTATTAGTAAGACCTATGTTGTACTCCTATATATAAGTCTCCACACTTGTAGTAGATACTCCAGTTTGAATATCAACTTGGACAGTCTCCCAAGCTTATTTTGACCCCCTTGAGTCTCCAAGACTTTCTTCTGAATCATCCTTGACCTTTGTTGCTTGCAACAGGGTCAATCCAACCTCTTCTGTCCAATCTGAAATTACAGGACACCCCTAGAGTTGCAACAAGGGGCACCACATATGGTGAAGCCAAGTCCTGCTCAAACTCTGGAGTTCTGGAGTTACCTCCTGGAGACCCTGGTCCTAACACTTTTCTTCTTCCTTGACATACTCCTCAAGTTGGAGCCTTGCAAAGGATGTGGCAGCACCTTCTAGTCGTGATAGTACTGCCATGATGCAGAGCTTCCTTGATTCCCATTTTTAGAGGAAAACCCAAACTTTGATTCTGGTTAACCAATTCCAGAAGGTCTTTCAGTCACTGTCCCATTTTTCAGGGTCAGCAATCTTTTTGGCAATTGTGGCAGGGGAGTTGGTCTTCTCCTGTAGAAGGGCTTGGAGGAGTGCCTTCAGCTCATCATTGGAGAGGGAGGAAGAGAACATTCAGGTTCTTGGGGGTGGCTGGTTTTTTGGACAAGAGGGGTTGGGTTTAGAGCTAGTTGTGGTGCTGGCTGTTCTAATTCAGGAAGGGCAGAGTAGAGCCCTTCAAAACTTGGGGATCTGGGTGCAGACAGTTTGACAGTGCTTATTGACTCATATCTTTCAATGAGCCTCTGGGCATGCTTGCAGGAGTAAGGGTCGAGTTATGGTATGGGGGAGGGGTTTGTGGCAATTGGTCTTTTTCAACAATTTGCTTTGACAGGTGAAGAGCCTGTAAGGGTAGACACCTGATAACAAGTGGTGTTGTATGCATATTGTGTGCTGATGGTGGATGTCACAGATATTCCATGAACCTAGTCACCTCAAACCACAGAGGTGATGCCCTAGTGCACTATGGGCAAGTAGCAACATTATCTGTATTTAATATGCCAGACGAGTGTGTATGCAATCTGATATGGGTGATATGCCCTGGCCCTTCACATAGTGCCACTATGCAATGTCCCTTATGCCTGGGCCCGGCAACCACAACACATGGATTTGCTTTCTTTCTTGATTCTTCTGAGGCAGATAAAGACTCACACGCTCTCAGTTTTCCTGTAAACGATAAGCCCTGGATGTCAGGCTGGTCACATACTCAGGTTACAGTATGAAGCTTTGGCCGTGTTATGCCAGAGGTGAAACACTGAAGCCGAGTAACTGAAGGTCTGCCATAAGACCTCACAGAAGGAAGAGAGCCATGGAGAGCATTTATTGGTCAAGGTTTTAACCCAAGACACAAGTGGCCAAAGCTGGGGGTACCAGTGATGGGTGCACCTCTTATATATGCCTAGCTACTGTGCACAGACCAGGCTGTGTGTTATATGTTGATAAGGTGTGAATGATTACCGTAAGTAGATGTGATATCCCACAAGTGTGGGAGGGTTCTGTGAAGGAGTATGGTAATTAAAAGGGGGCAGTAGCCATGAGGCATGATATCATTGGTCTAGGCCCAAGTCATGTGACCAGTCACATGACTGAAGATGTGAGAGTGCAAAGTGAAAAATAATTAGGTCACTGTATATGATATAACACCAATACAATGACACCTTGCTGATGAATTCCTGTAAGGTTGTTGTATTGGGTGCTCTGTACCCTATCCTCACTCCTCACTCCTCACTCACACTGGTGAAGTGTACCAAGTGGTATTCACAGATGAGTATGTATGTAGCAGTAATATGAGGATTGGCCCATCACCAGGATGGGCCTCTCCTTTTTATCTACATATAGTGCATGTGATTGCCTCATATCACATGCACTCCTAAGTACATGGACAGGGGCTATTACCCCATTTAGTATCTATAGGGGCTGTTGCCCCTTACACCCTCCCCCTGTAAAGCCAGTAGTGGCTTGGACAAAAGAGAAGCACAAGCAGTATATTTAGAAAATTGTAAGTAAGTAAAATGGGACATAAGATATGGGCAGATCAATGGAACGGTACAAGATAGATTGGAATGGTCAAGATATGGTAGATCATTCAAGGACGCAGAATACGGAACAAAGATGAAACAGGAACGGTAAGAATAAGGAAACAAAGTAAAGTAAAAAAGAAAACAAGCAAGAGTTGAATCTCGCATGAGTCCTGACAAGGGAGCCTGATCACATACATGACCAGTCCTCCCCAAGTTCACTGTCCTCGAAGTGGTCTTGCTGCATAGGAGAGCCTCCCCTGTCAGCATCGCCATGGTGAACATGAGGCATGTTGTATGCTGTGATGGCCTTGCTGAATTGCTGGAGGAGGGTTGAATCCCTTAGAATGCTGGGATGGGTGACCAAGGGAGGCACATCCTTCAGGGAAACCTCAATTCAATGAGCCTCCTGCTTATACCACTCCAAGGAGCGGCTAAGAGACTTGTCAGTGACCTCGGCCCTGAGGTCAGCCCTCAAAGGACCATAGAGATCCCAGGTGGCAGCATTCTCATTGCCTCCAGCAAATTTGATGTGCTTGAGCATTTATCAAGCCCATTCATTGATGAGCCCATTGTATGGTGTTGTCAGCGATGTGAGGGGTAACCCCATTAGTAGCTAGGTAAGCCATGATGTCTGCAAGGGTGGCTCCCTTGTGAAAGCCATCAGCCCAGGTGAACTTTCATCCCTGAGCATGTCCAACCTTGGCCCAGTCGAGGAAAGACTTGTATCACCTAGGTATGACGAGGAGGCAGGTGAGGCCATGCTGCCATACCATACAGTTGACACTCCCTTGGGGCATGGGTGTAAGTTGGTCCATGAGGAGGAGACCCCTCATTTGGCATCAAGTGGGAGCATTCAGCTCCAACTCAGGGTCATCCGGAACAATGGGGGTGCCAGTGGCCCCAGGGAAGATCTTTTGGATCATCTGGCACTGGTCATCAGTGGGGCACTTACATTGCCACCATTCAATGTATGTATTTGATCCATACCCCCTCAGGGGTGTCGAATGATGGAGCATTATGAGGGAGAGGGGGCCTTTTTCCTAACAGGATGATTAGGTCTTGTGGTCAGCCCTTGGAGGAGCTACCCCTTTTCTGGGTAGTGGAGGACTGTTAGAACTGGGGTCTCCGGGAGGTAACTCCAGAACTCTGGAGTTCGAGCAGGACTTGGCTTCACCATATGGGATGTACCCTTGTTGCAACTCCAGGGATGTCCTGTAATTTCAGATCGCACGGGAGAGGTCAGATTGACCCTGTTGCAAGCAACAAAGGTCGAGGATGATTTAGAAGAGAGTCTTGGAGACTCAAGGGGGTCAGAGTAAGCTTGGGAGACTGTCCAAGTTGATATTCAAACTGGAGTATCTACTACAAGTGTGGAGACTTATATACAGGAGTACAACATAGGTCTTACTAATAGTCCAGAGTGTGGATGCTAAGTGTACCAGAGCTGTGCTCCTAAGCAGAGCATAGGGATGGAGGGTGAACTGGGACAAAGCTAGTAGCTATGTACATACTGTAAGCAAAGAATGGAACATAATACTAAGAACAAGGGATACTAAATAGAGGGGGTCTGGAGTGTTAAGAATGTGGACTCATCAAGAACGCACTGGAGGTTGCAGGAAAGAAGTCCAGAGTTCCAGATTGATGGATATGACAAGAACAAGGGCCCTGATGGCTGGTCCATGACACACAATGCAAGAGGTGTGCTGGAGCTCTGCTCCCAAGTAGGTGGAGCAGCATGCTCCTGCAGGGTTGTGGTGCCTCCCTCGACACTAGTTGAGGTAGTGGTGGCTGGACTGGACATGATGCACTCCTCGAGTGCTGGGGCAGTGGGTGGTGGTGCTGTCTCAGCAGACTGGGCACCTGCATTCTTGGAGGCTCTGGCCATCTCCTTCATGGCCTCTTTTTTCTTTTTGGCCTTTTTGGAGGCCCACACAGGGGGCCTCCATTTCTTCATGATGGTGTGCATTATTTCACTGGTGCACAAGTCACAGTGCTTCCTCCAGAGGTGGAGGAAGGTGAGCAGGTCCTGAGCCTGCTTGAGATGAGGGGCTTTCCCTTCTTGTTCATTTTGTGCCCTGGTAAACAGGGTGCAGACACTGTCTTCAGTGTTGTAGAGATGGATGGGGCCCATAATGCCCCTGTCCATTTGGACGGTGAAGGCAGTAGACCACCAAGGAGAAGTGGGAGGATGGATTCCCTTCAAGATGTTTCAAAGGAAAGCCTCAAGAGGCTCCCCTTGGTACATATAGAGGTTGCTCTCTATTCTAACAAACAGGGTGCAAACACCCTTGGAGTCAACAGCATCCCCTAGGATGAGGACACCCTGGGGGAACTCTGACCCAGTGAATTTCAGGGAAGAGATTCCCCTGGATGAGTGGTGGTGGAGCGGGCTTGTCTATGATCATGTCCTCATAGGGGAGAACAGGAGGAAGCTCGGAGAGGGGAGAGATTGCTCTCTCCTTCCCCTTGCAAGAGGGAGCTGCAGGCAGAGCCTACATGGGAAGAAGGGGGGGAGTGTCAGGACCTGCCTGTGCCCTCCCCCCGAAAGAAGAGGCAGGTGGCTGGGGAGCCACCATGATAGGAATGGGAGGGAGAGCACTAGAGGTGCCACCCGAAGATGCAGCCAGGGTGTCACACAGATGGGCGATCTCATTGTGAGCCTCCACAAGTGAGGAGTGAAGGTCGTGATAGTTGTACTGAAGGTGGTTAACACAACCCAACAAGTCAGCATATGCATTGCACTGACATAGACAAGCTATGTCGTCAGCGAGGTCAGGGATGGCCTCGGGAATACCATCTGCATTGACAGCCACAGCAGTGCTGAGGTGCAACACATATGTATTGCAGGCCTCACAGTCATATTTACAGTGAGCAACAAAACCAACCCAATGTTTGCATTATTTTGATTGTTGAGCTAATATCTAGAGAACTACTAAATGAAGACCCCTAAACCTTACCCTTGGTAGAAAGCCCTGATAAAGGGCTTTCCA
>JBBPMX010000138.1:0-23990 GCA_038090515.1 Pulveroboletus cf. viridisquamosus | reverse complement strand
AGGAAGAGAGCTTACAGTCTGAGTTGTGTAGTTGTCAGTAGTTCCATACCATCTAATGGTGTTTGGATAATCAGCAAGTGTGTGATACTTGTACGTTGTAAGGTTCAGATGCTTGAGCTTTGGCCTCACTCTTATCGTGAGGGTGATACTGCCCTGTCTTGCAGCAAGAGCAGCCATCTGGCAACCATGGGCAGCACTTTCTTGGGGTAGTTCAGTTGTCCAGTAGTGACCACATGTCTTCATTTGAGACCTGGCTACTGAACGTCGAAGGGACTTGATCGCACCCTCAAAAAATAAAAGAGTTTTCTCAGTGTGGAGTTGAAGCTTGGCATAACCATGCCAAGTTGCAAGGTTAAATAGAAGGTCGAGTACAATTGCATTGTGGGGAGCAGGGAGAAGACCTTCGAAGCAAGGCATTGCACACTATCGTTCAGCTCAAGTCAGTAATAAATGGTTAGTGAACACATTCAAATGAACCTGAAGGAGGTCCTCGAAGTCTCGTGCAGCCATAGGCTTCAAGCTTGAGGCATTTTTCTCAAATTTCTGAATAGTTCCCCTTCCAAAAGTCGGTACCCATCTGTACCTAATAACATATATAGTATCACCCAATAGATAACAAAGTAGCATACCTATAGTTCAGTTGCTCAATTGCAGTGCCACCTTCTGCAAAGAGGATATGCAGCAAGTGCATGAATATTGCCTTCCAGACACCTAATTCAAACTCATGAAGCAGGTCAACGACTAATAACAATAAAAAGTTGAATTCCTCATTGGAGATTCGTTCAGTGAAAGCATTCTGAGTAGATTAGTAAACAAGACAATGAGATAGATGAGATGACATATGTATGTCAGAACCCAAGACTCATCATCAAGTACCTTCTTAACACATACCCCATTAATACTTGCACCATGCTTAAAGATCAATTTGCATGCTTTTTTCACCTTCTCTCTCAGGATGTGATTGCTTATTCGAATATTTTTCAGCCAGCCAGTCATATCATGGTGTGATCCCATGTTGGGGATATCTGCCTTTACAACTAAACACCGGGGGCAGGGGCGTTTTCCCAGGAACTTGATGCCAGCAAGTAGGATTCTAGATATAATTAGTTCCTATCAAATACATATTTGGGCTATATACTTACTTCTCAGGGTAATTAGTGGAGTAACTAAAGTGTTGAACGAGTGTGACTCATTCACTACCCTTTTACTGTAGTACACACTTAGTTACCTTTTATGGTAGTCTTATGTAATCATGTACCTACAGTTTCACACTCAGACTACTGAGTTTGAATAAGTCTCTTGACATGTAACCACCAGCTGAGAGCGTCCCAACTGACTCAAGCACTCTATGTAAGTCCTATTAGCCATCCTCTGCAGCTACTAGGGTCCTGTTCAACAGGTGTTACCTTGTCTGCTCTTGGGCAAGATCTGGTGGATCTGGGGGTCGCAATGTCCATCCAAATCAACATCCTGCAACATTTGGTTGGATTATGAACACAATTCCATCTGGATCTTTCTCTACACTTTGTCCATTTTGAAAAATGGTTGGCTTGGCTCTGTAGGAGCTCAGTAGCTAATCACTAAGGTAAAACTAAGTATTCTAAGTGCGATGTAGGGATGATTACATAAGCACTAAATGTACTGCCACATCCTGAATTGAGAAATTCCAACAGTCCAGAGAATAAGTACATTAGGACCTATCTCCCTTAATTTTTTTGAGTCTATGGAGGGGCAAGAATGTATGGAAATCCGGGGAGCAATAAGTTTTGCACTACTTAGTCACTTTACAGTAGATGTGTAATGATAGTAGCGAGGCCGTCGCAGTGTATGACATGCCTCATGTTCACTGTGGCGATGCTGATGGGGGAGGCTCCCCAATGCAGCAGGACCACTATGACGATGGCGAGCTCAAGGAGGACTGGTCAGGAATGTGATCGGCCTCCCTCGTCAGGACTCACACGAGATTCAACTCTCGCTTGTTTTTTTTCTTTTTCTTCTGTTTATTTCACTCGTTCCTGCCATTCCAGTTCCGTTTCTGTTTAGTATCCATTGCCCTTGATTGTTCTCTGTATCTCGACCATCTCGACATATCGCGCTCACATATTTACATTTATCTCATACTCATTTTGCCTTGAATATATATTAATTGTGCTTTCTCTCTTTCTGAGCCACTGCTGGCTCTACTGGGGGAGGGTGTAAGGGGCAATAGCCCCTGTAGATACTAAATAGGGTAATAACCCCTGATTGCGCACTTACAAGCACATGTGATACGAGGTAATCACATGCGCGGTAGGTAGATAAAAAGGAGAGGCCCGTCCTGGTGACGGGCCAATCCTCATATATTACTCCTACGTTACTCATCTGTGAATACCACTCGGTACACTTCACCAGTGTGAGTAAGGGGTGAGGACAGGGTGCAGAGCACCCAATACAGCAACCTTACACCCAGAATGGTATATAATGTACAAAGTAAACGGCTCACTTCAGTGACTGAAGTCAACTGAGATATATGAATCAAAGTCTGAAAGATAAAAGACTTGTTACATAAGCTAAATGTCGCATCCTATACTAATAACAACACAAATCCAGCACTAAACAAGCCACGGTAGGGCGTCCATGGTCATCATGGGCAATCTGAACAGAGATATGAAACATATTGCAACTGAATAGATGAAATGCATACCTGTTCTCGCTCGAAAGCCGAACATATGCACTACAGAGCTCTAACAGATTTGGCATACCCTCAATGCCAGCTCGGCTGATGCCAACCCACCGTCCAAATTGCACTGGGTCAGAGGAAACAGAGGGGGGAGCACTCAACTCTTGCAGGATGATATCACGGATGGTGGGGGTTGAGTAGACAAGGAATGCAAGCGGTTTCAGAATGTCATCGAACTGGCACGGGGTTGGATCACTCTTGGTGCGGTTGGGGTGGTTGAAAGCACTTGATGTGGGTACACCACACCTGTAGCAAATACCAACGTTGAACCTGAAGTGCTGACGAAATTGGTGATAGTGGGCTGAAAAGGAGGAATGATGGGAGCAGCGGAGCAGTTTGTGGGGAGCTGGCTGCCTGAGAAAGGCATGGATGATGCACTGGCCTTGGTGTTCGCGCAGAAAGCGCATCACCACGTCTTCCTTTGTTGCCTTTGTGAATTCAAACACCTTGGATGATGCACTAGTAGCAGAGGGTTCAGCGACAGCGCTAGAGGGGGCTGTGGAGGTGATCAGCGTGTTGGGTATGGCAGACAATCCGTTTGGCGTTGGCATACTAGGAGTAAAGTGAACCAGGGAGGAACGATGGGGGGTGAGTGGCAATGAGGACGGCGTTGGCATAACAAAAGATTGCAGTGGGACTGTGCGTATAGCATCCTGTGTTGGCATTGGCACGGTTGCTGTGTGATCAAATGACAGACGCGAAGTGGCCGGCGTCAACGACAACGATGGGGCAGCTTCGTGTGCTGATTCTGACGGTGGGGGATTTGTTGGTTGCAGCGGATCCCTAACGGGAGGCAGGGGAGCCTGAGTGACTGTTCAGTTTGCATGCATGAATAGGCTCAGAGTACCATGGGAACTAACCACCGAATGCAAACAAAAGTCACATTTTTCACAGGGCATCAGCATTGTACAGTTTGAGGGTGAAGCGTCTAAAAACGAGGTTGAAGCGAGCCGCCTGCACTGGGGTTTAGTGACAAAGTCAACCATGGCAGCAACACCACCATAGTCAGCGTTGAACGTGTCGCAGAGAGGTGGAGGGCTGGAGTAGATAATATGAGAAGTGCCGATAGTCCCCGCCTGCCGTGCTAATCGGCCAGATTGTTGTGCATGGAGGGTGATGTGCTTGGGAACACGGAGGTGTAACACATAAGTAACATGGCCATAGTCGATGCCTTGTGCAAAAGCCGAAGTTGCACTGAGCCATTTGGAATGACCCGATATCCACTGTGTCTGCGCAGTGGCTCGCTCCTGTCGATCCATACGACCAATATAAAACGGGATGCCAGCCTGTGTAGCCAATGCAGTTGCATCGTCAACGAATTCACAAAACACAATGCCTCGGTCCAGTGGCGAATGAAAGACATGGCGACGGATGAGGTTAACACCATACTTGATGAGATCTCCCTCTGGAACTTGTGTGATGTCAAAGCGGACGTTGGAGCGAGATGTTGGCTCGCGGATGACACAGAGTTCGTGACGACGGGGGTCAACGCCAACAGCCTATTGAATCTTCATCGGTTGGGGCTCTGCTGTATTGAACTGTGACACACCTTCCAGAGAACTGACTCGACAGAGGGGCTGACGGTTCCAGAGAGAAGAACCACTTGACAGCCAAGTTCGCCCAGCCAACCCATTGCACAGAAGCTGTTACGGTAGTTTCGCGACAACAAAACGTCATGGGCTTCATCAACCACTACCCCGTTGAGGTAGCCATGTGCATGGGACGAGCGCAGCCATGGCAAGAACTCGGGCATGGAAAAGTGTTCGACCGCAGCAAAAACGAGACGATCTGTGAATGGGTTGACTTGACAATGACTGGGCGACCAAGTGCTGTGTGGGATACCCTTTTTGCTCGCATCTGCAATTGCCTGGTCCATGAGCGATACATAGGGAATGATGACAACGCGGAAACCCTTTGTACCAAGGGATGGCGCTTGGTAGACTGCTGATTTTCCCCCACCAGTGCGAAGCACAACAAGAGCATGAGGATGACGACGTGAGACGACCTCAATTGCCTGGCCTTGTTGCACTGATTTAAACGCCATGGATTCTTGATGGAATAACCTGTCCAGCACCGTCGATCGACTGGAATGAACGATAATGGGTGCTGCGGAGATGGGGGTTGCAGGGGTTTGAAGGTGGGTCCACCATGGAACTTTGTGTGCGAGTGCGGTCGAGATAGCGCTCTCAACCACGGGGACATAGCGGTCAAACGACTGAACCTGGTCCACAGCATGGGTCGCCTCAAGGGCTGGTAAAAGTCGATCAAGACGGTCAACAGCTTTGATCAAATGCTCTGCAAGTATAGGGGAAGGGTTGGCATCGCCCATTAAGCGATACGGCACAACTTGTGAGGATACCGAGCTAGAAGACGTAAAACCCAGCCAAGCATGATAGCGGGATGCAAGGCGCATCGAATCAACGTATATGTTTTCTGTGAGACCAGGAAGATCTTCATGGACGAGGCCATACCACATGTTGCCAACCGCTGAGGAGTGACCGAACGACACATCGACGGCATCGTCGTCAGCATCTTTATCATCCATGACGTGCATGATGGCACGCAGGATTGCCTTGATGGCTTGGCGATATGAAGAAAGGGTGAGGGGGGTGAAGAGGTACTCTGTGGTGTAGCGGCGGAGCATGTTGCTGAACGTCCCGCTGTCAATGGTCTTTCCAAAGGCAACAAAAAGGTGAGACTGGTAGGGTCGGAAATTCTCTGGGTTGACAATACGAGCAAAGGCAACGGCAACCTCGCGAACGGGACCAATAAGGTAGATAAAAAGACGGGCGACACGCTTGGGTAGAAAGTGGACTACATAGGCGTCGTGACCAGTGTTACTTCGTGACTTGACGTAGTTGCAAACAAGAGCACAGAGGCCTGAAATGAAAAAAAAGTTGCGTGGTCCGTTGATGTCATTGATGGCACGAAGAGGGCCAAGCTCAGTGCCACGACCGACGCCAGGAGTGGTGATGTGAGCAAGGACCATGAGGTTCTCAACAAACTCAGCATGGAGGCGCAGGAAATTCGACAGAGCAGCTGTTAGCTGTGTGAGTGAGACTAAAACACAAGAAAGTGGCGCATACAGGGCTTGTGCACAATGGAACCTTGTGCGTCTTTAGCATGATAGGTGTTAAATACGTCTGGGACAGAGTGGATGTGGGCAAGTATGAGGTCGAGGTGCGAAGAAAAGCAGTTGTCAGGTGAGTGTACGAAAGAAAACCCGGCATCCGTGTTACGAAGTGGATCGACGGGCCAGCCAAATTTGTCACTGTTGAACGCAGCGTTGATGGCCTGGTCGAGCGATGCGGAATCGGCACCAAGAAGTAGCTTATCAAGCATCAACTCTGCTTTTGTACAAACTCGCTGGGCCATTTGTGAAATTAAGGAAATGCGAAGGGGATGTCCATGAACACTGAGTGTGTCGCGATGCTCGTTCCAATGCATGAGTGGAAGCTTTGCTTCGTTGTAGGCGAATGAGGAGACGAGGTGAGAAATTTGTCGAATGCTATTAAACGGGGTCGCATGACCTTCTTTTAGGAGAAAACACAGGCTTGTGCGGTAGAAACTGCACAACAGTCAGTATGAAACGACGGTGAACGCTGCGCTCACCTTAAGAACGTTGCTGTATGGTCATGTTTGAGATGGAGATGTGCTTGGAGCACAGCGACGGCACGGATAGAAAATATAAACGTGGCAAGATTGGGAGATATCGAGCTGGGAGGATAAAAGGTACCATCCTCACGGACATGAAAAAAAACAACGAAGCGAGTCAAGGGACACAACGAGGCATCTCTTTCAACGTCAGGATCATAGGCGTTGACCATGGCAAACGAGAGGTCAAGGACGTGGGCGCGAGTGCTGGCACTATCGGAAATGGCTTGTAAAAGGGTCTTGCAAAGGGTGAGTTGGCCAGTAGAGAGGTGAAATACGAAGGTAGGGAGGTTGATAGATCGCAAAAGGAAGCAGATATACTGACTCCAGTGGTTCGCACATCGATGCAGATAAGCATCTGTCTGCGGGCGACCAAAGGGACGGTTTTCGAGAGCATCAGTGTCCAAGCCACTAAGGTTGAGAGTCAGCGTTCGAGAAGCGTGCAACAAGAAGATTTTATATTCGCTGATGGTAAAAAGTGACTACCCTTTGGGTGTGTGAATGTGGCGACGGGTTAGGACATCCATGTCACCAACAACGTCACACATAAGAGAGAAAAGGTGGCGAACGTGCTGCACAATGGAGAACAGGGGGTCATCATCGGATGGGAGAGCCACAAGCGCTTGGATGTTGGCGGGAAGATGGCCACGCACAACGTTGTGCCACTTGGCAGCGTAAAGAAACCCACTGAGTTTGCATGCGTCCTCAGTTGGATCAAGGGGGGTGTTCGATACGCTGTCACCATGACGCATCGCCGTAAGATATGCGGCGAGTGTGCAGTGGGGTTGCGTTGCAGCGCAGTTTGGATCAACCCGAAGAACTACCGCGTCACCTCTGAACGCATAGACCCTCTGAATAGAGCACTCCGTTGGTTTAGGTAGGTGATCCTGGCGCCCGTTGTGTGTGTGTCGTCGATAGGACCGAAGGGATGAAAAGCAGAGATGGCAGGCGGGGGAAGGGCAGGCGAAACCAGGCTCAATCGGAAGTCCATGGATAGGCGAGATAGTAGTCGAGCAAGGGAGGGGCTTGGGAACTGAAACACCCAGATCGTCGAATATGGAGTCGAAGTAACTGGACGAGGGGGTTAGGAGCGAATGTTTACCAACGAGGTGCGAGCGAACATGGGGCGACGGTATGACTTGTGAGCATTGAGTGCATATAACAAGGTTATATGTGAAGTTGATGATGAGACCGAATGAGGAAAGCGCCACAAGGTGAGGGGGTTGGGAAACGACAGCGAGGGACCCTCCAGGCACGGCAGGATCAACAGAAGGGTCAGACTGGCCAGTGAGTGTGGGTGGGGGAACAAAGTGGATAGGCGCATCGTTGTCACCGCCATGGTTGTTGTCAGCGCTATTGCTGCTGCTACTATCGTCGTCGTCGTCACTGCTGCTCCCATAGTTTTCACCACCATCGCCTCCCTTGCTGTAGCCCCCACTACTGCCATCACGGTCACCGTTGGCTAACCCGTCATTGTCGCTGTTGCCGTCGTTCTCGTCATCAAGAGGGGAAGCAAGGCTACACCCCCGCTGGATATGCCTCCGAACAACATCCGGGCTACAGTCTGCAAATCTATCGCATGGACAATGGAAAAGGGAGTCAGGCTGTCGAATGAGCACTACATCACGACCTTACAAGGTCGAAATAAAACATCAGGGACAAGTAGATAGACGAACGAAAAAAACGCCTACCAGCATAACGAATCCTTAGCTCTGTCTGGTGAACAAGACGGACATGCTTCGTGAGTGACTTCACCCGCTGACCACACTGGAGGCACTTCCTATAGAGAAGGCGTGGAGTCGACGAAAAAAAAAAAAAAGAGGGACTCACTGTTGTGGAGGCATAGCGTGAGAGTAGTGGGTGGATGGGATAGTTGGGTGAACAGGCAGGATGATATAACGGACAAGCGAGAAATCTATGAAGGGTGCGCAGCTTCGGGTAACGGTAGAAGCTATCGTTAGATCATTCAAACAGAGAAAAAACAGAAGATAAGCTACAAAAAATCATTTTAAGAAAGGGTATCGTTTTATTTTTAACAAGCAGGAGAGGCTGCAGCATTGAGGCAGCACAGGACCAAGAGAGGCCACATTGCTGCGCTGTGTAGCGCTATAGTCGGGAAAGTAAGTGACTAAGCATAGCTAAGTGGGTTCACCTTCCTCATATAAGGTTTTTCTCACGCCCATGGGACCGAGGAATTGCAGCTAAAACACCGACCCAAGCCACAGTCACTGTTCGCCTGAGCTACCAGCCGCTCGCTACAGAAATAGTCGACTAAGCAGGCGTATGGTCACGACGCCTTAGGCTGTTGGGCGTGCTACGGGCCTCAGACTATGTATTGAGGCTCTATTCAACCTTCGATAGCATCTTTTCCGACACCCATGCCCGGTCTGGCATATATGCTGCAAGCAGCACCTACAAACACGGCGAACATGCAGGGGCTTTGTCGATAGGCCTATCTCCGGGATCGCAGCTGTTGAACAGCCCCCCACCGGCTAGTTTGCTGACTATCACGTCCTCGAAGTGGTGGGAAACCGAGCAGCAGCAAAAAAAGGGCCAGTGATAGAGTTGACAAACCATCACACCCTAACGATGCGCCCCGTCAAGCATGGCGATCCGAGCCCTACCACGAACCTCATCGTGGAGCTATGGGTCCATAGGGTCACTGTAGCCGTCCTCATGGCCCTCGTTCCCGCCACCCAACCCCACCCTCCCGCTCTCGCCTTCTGTCGGTGCAGGTAACCTAGCTCGTCCTCTGACTGGCAACGCCGCCGACCTCACACCCTCCATGCAACGATGAATGATAAAGACGATGCTCCATTGCGCGCCCCAGTGCCCTTGAGTCCGTATGCTCCACCCACTTTGGAAAACGTTGCCCGTTGCGGAGCGACAGCCAGAGGTGAAGCGTGAGTGCCTCATGAAGCCCTTGCAGGTGCCTCAACGCATCCTTTGACGCATGCGCTGTGGTCTGATCTCTCCGCGTTCTTCAACACGCCCATGAATGAGGTTACAGACGGCACCACACAAGCTCAACATGAGCGGTGGGGGTATAAAGCCAGAAGACGTAGGTGAGAGCGTTGAGTACGTCAGATCAAACCATCGGGCGGGACAGTTCTTGAACAAGAGCTTTTCAGACCGGAGAGGGCCCCGTGTCGATGAACTAGCCAAGCTGGTCTTGTTGGATCTGGGCAGCACCGAAGGGAGGGCGAATACCGGGGACAGAGCTTTAAGGGGGGCCTGCATAGAGGCTCTGAGTGAGGGTGACTGGTAATCGCGCTCCATCCAGCGAGCTGGGGGATCTAAGACACCACAGCCAAAAGGTCACCACCCAAAGACAGCCGTTGGACCCCAAGGGCGTCAGCAATTCGCAACGATCAACGACAGGCTCATCCCCAGCATTCTTCAGGGCATCTTGGATAGGAAGCACCGCGGTATGGCTGCCAGGCTCAGCGATAGATCTCCCGTGCAGGGAGACCCGACGCTAAGTGGGCCCATGCCCAGCTGCACTCAAAAAGTGCAACCGCCTGTAGCTCACCAACCGCAGCCTCGTCAAGAGGCTCCCCAAAGCTGCCCGTCTCCGTGATTGAGCTGACAGGCGATGCGTCGTTTGCAACGCCCTACAACCCCCACCTGGTGCAGAGGATATGGGGCTGCACGTGCTTCGCACGCCCGTCCTTCGGAGCGGCAGGCTGAGAGCGTGTTCTCTGGGGGATATCCACATCAGTTGCTGCATCACGGATTCGAATCCAACCTGGATTCCACACTGAGAGGAATGACCTGGCCCCCGCGCAATCGCCCCAGATCTCGTGGGCGAGGAGACAGAGGGCCGGAGTAGAGACCTGAGGTCGAAGCTACCAGTGCGTGGACTGCTGTCGCCATCTTTCGCACGTTTGTTGGACCGAGGCGCGGCGCACCGTAAACCATCGCTTCATGCCGTGCAATTGGGGAGAGATCTGCAGGATAAGAGGGGTCAATGACACGATGGGGTTGAGAAGTCGACTGAGGGTTAACCTTGGAGGGCAGGCGCAGACATGACGCTGTTTGGTGGGGTTGGAGGCCCGGGTGAAGAAGGGTTGGGGGGTGGTTTGGTCGAGTGTTGACCACAACAAACACAGGAAGGCACAGGTATGAACCAGGTCAGTCGAACGTCACCAACAGGGCCTCGTTGGATAGCATACCCTCGTGTATATCTGTGATGAAAAGGGATAGGGAATCGAGCAGATGGGAGCGAGCAGTTCGGAACCCTTTCGGGTGGAAAAGCACCTGGAGGGGGCCACGCCTAGCGTTTGACCTTGGTTTCAACGCGTCGTCTGGCATTGGGTGCACCGGCAATGGGCGCCACGCCCATCCCTCCAGAGATGAGCGAAAAGCCCAATGAGCCATACACCACTCAACCTATGTGCGGGCTGTTACAGGAAACACCTGCAAAACACCTGCAGTGCACCTAGCATCGAATCACTAAGGCAAACACTATGTTACAAGGCGTCTGATGTAGCAGTGCTCCAGCAAGCAGCGGCTATGTTACCGGATCTCAAGCGCAATTTCCAACAAATAGAGGGCTCCAAGCTTGACTCCAAAGAATGGCCCAAAGAAGGCAACCAAGCGTGATACAGTTCGGCCTGGCAGGAAGGGAAGATAAAAGACTCCAAGCGTGCCATGGTTTGGCTCGACAAGGCTACTAAAGAGGTAAAGGCGGTGACCAAGCGTGCCACGGTTTGGCTCGACAAGGAGAAGCAGTGAAGAAACTAAGGGTGAGGATAAAATAAGGCGGCGTCTTTTGCACCATACATGCGTGTGGAACACACATAAGGGTGACGATGCATGATGACTTGATGATGACGATGAAAAAGTAAAGAGGGTGGTGAAAATTGACGGGGTCGTGAGAATTATATCACATGACTGAATAGCATGGTCACTTAGGGAAATGAGTCAGTCATGCCAAGTAATAGTCAGTCACCTCATCTATTAGTCAGTCATGGTAGTCAGTCATGGTAGTCAGTCATGGTAGCCAGTCAGGTAGTCAGTCATGATAGTCAGTCATGGTAGCCAGTCAGGTAGCCAGTCATGGTAGTCAGTCATGGTAGCCAGTCAGGTAGTCAGTCATGGTAGTCAGTCATGGTAGTCAGTCATAAGATTGAGCAGCATAACAGGCTCCATATATGATACATTTTAAGTGAAAAATGAAGACAGCCCATACGTCCTTACATGAAACCTAGCAACCTCTTGAGCTGGAGGAGCTCTACATGTCCCTCCTCCCTTGCCAAACCAGCTAACTCATTGGAGTAGCTAAGGGTGACGTTATCAAGCACAAGGAGAAGCCCCAACGTCCGTTCAGTTAGCTTGTTGATAAAGCTATTTCTTTGTGCATCAGAATGATCAATAGATAACTGACGTGGGTGCTGCACAACATCACACAGCACACTGGTTGAAAGCTAGTGATAAATTAGCATCCAGGCTCCAAATAACATCACATACTTGTCACTCACCGAAGCTAACGCTTTTGCCAGTAAAGCTAGCACAGAGTAGTTGTCCAGTTCAGTTACTAGACCCCAAGACAAGACAGCATCTAGGCTGCCTATTCTGGCCCGTCGAACGCCAAGCGTATAAGCTGTGCTTTCATCCGGCGACAGCATAATGGCGAGGAAATCTCGCACAGACGGGTTTGCGAACCAGAGGACCCTATTCCCTTCAAAACGGTGCCAAATCCGGCATCCGAAGCAAGGGTTCCAGGCAACAGCATCTGCAAAATACGTCTTTTCAGCACGGGTGTAGATTCGTGGCAACATCGTAGCACTTCCAAACGGCTGGTTACGGATATCGGGGTGGGGTACTGGAAGAAATGGGACAGTTTGCGAGGTGACAAGTGCCCCTAAGGTGCATTGGAGAAGCCGGTTCATGTTTGCCTGGCGTGCTGTTCGGATCTGGAGACAGTCATATGGGGGAAGCTAATTTAAAGATAAAAAGCTAAAAAACTTACAACAGCTTTGAAAAGCCTCTCAAAGCGCGAGACTTCAAGGGCATCATGTGGGGAAGGGCTGTCAGCTTGTCGTACAGCCTTCAAACGGTGGCCATCGATGGCGATAACGGCTGGAAGTAGGGGTCCACTGGGTCTCATGGCATCCCAACACGCATATGCACTGCATAATGCCTGGTTAGCGCAGTGCAGTAGGTTTGGTGCCGGATAGCAAGTGTGGGTTGTGTGAAACACAAAGTTCCAACAATGAAGAAAAACTAGCGTCCATGGCTGGTTAATTTCAGTGATATGGGTGGCTATTATTGGGGTTGAATAGGAGCTAGGTAAACTACGATAAGGTAGGGCACATGCCTAATGCTAGTAGCGCCATCATGTTGCTTAGTCTTCCTCCATCTGTGTAGCTGGCCACAGACAAATCATCGGCTAAAACAGAATCCACCGGAGTGGCAGCGAGTATGACAGTTGCGATTTGGGAGTTGATCGTTGGCTGGAGGGTTGCCTGTGCTGGCATGGCTGTTGGGGCAGTAAAAACGGGGCTAGGAGTCGTAGATATGTCAGGAGAGGAGGACAAACCTGACGGCTGTGTGATAGCACTCGACAACTGTGCTACCACTTGAGAGGAAGTCTGTTCAAACGAGGTACCTGGGGATGTTGGTGGACTCGCAGAGCATGGGGGGGTGGCTGACTGAAAAACTTCAGGCAAAACCCCTTCATCTTGAACCAGAAGATCAGGTTGGACAGGTAATAACGGCAGCAGAGCAGGAGAATGAGTTGAAGAGTACAGCGGAGGGAGTTGGGCTGGAACATCCACAAGAGACGAGGTATGGCCTGGGGGAAGCGTAGCTGACATGATTAATGAACGCATAAGCGGTGGACTGGAGGGTGGGGATAGAGGAGTGAACAAATTGGAGGTAGGCTGCTGCTGCATGGCATCAGATACATGCTGGGCATAGTCGCCTGAGGGTAGATCAACAGTAACATCTAATATGCTTTGATACGGACTGTTAATCAATGCATTCCATATGCATGAATAGGTTTCTGTATCGTCATGTGGAATGGCAGATTCGTTGTTGTTGGAGGCCATAGATAAAAGACCTTGGTGTATTGAGGTTGAGAATCTGTGGGCGGCGATGAATCAATGAAGTTTGACCCAGCATGTTTGTATTAGACTCTCTGCGGGGATTGGCACAAATATACGTACAAACCCTGGTGGGAGACCTAGGAAATTACCCCCTTACCCCACTAAGAGGTGGTGGACTAGGAAAACAGGATGGAAAGAACAGTACATATCGATATGGCTCAAAACTGGCAAGTCACCAGCCTGAAAAACCACCGAGAATACAGGGCAACAGGAAACTCACTAGCTTGCCTGCACATATTCTTAATAGGGTTTGTTCGTTGGGAAACTGTAGGCCCGAGATCTAGAGCTCCAGGCCATTAGTGTTATCACGTCAGTGAACGGCACTGGTGAGCTGATGATGGTCGCGGAGTACACCGTGGGTAAAAGTATTAAGAGGACGAATTTAGCATAAACGATCCAGAACAATTTGAGCCAGTTTTCCTGTCTCTGTCACGCACCTCCATTAAGACCACCCTCACCCTGGCCAAAATGCAGAGACTGCAGCACCCAGCACTCACGGCTTCATCATCTCAAGACTTGTGTGGCAATCAAATGGCTCATTGTCCACGTGCCTTTCAAACGAGCAGGGTCCCTGTAACAAATATAGTAAGGACAGCTAGCGCTTTTTGTAGATCTGACCATAAATAAATCACAAACAGCTCTCGAGATATGCACAGAAAGCTCAACAGCTTGACGTTAGTGCCATGGACAACGTGTTTGCCAAAGAACACCCTTTTCTCCACGTTGTGAGTGAAATGTACAAGCAATAAGGAAACTCTGGGCATTGACGTGTCCTTATAAAGATTCACTGTTCATCAAGCCTCTTCACTGCCTCACAGATGAAGTCTGAGATCACCAAGCTTTTGGATTCAAAGCGGGCGTTGGTCCTACAGTTGGTAAAGCTGGAAGCTCGATACGACTCACTTCGCTCCCTGTTACGGGAGGAGGAGGGTAATGAAGCTGCTGACGTATTTTGTAAAGCACACTACGGTGTTGGTGACGGTCATGATGCTGAGAGCGAGCTGGCTATTGCCTTTATGGAGCTTACGTTCCCACCCTTCAGTTTTCCTGGACTGGATGTTCAGGGTTTTCCCACGGGGCAGACAGTGGAATTCGTAAGCCGTCGATATCTTGTAAAACAATGCATTCATGTTGACAGTTTCAACTAGAACTAGGTGTGCAGAGCTCACACCTGTAGTTTTACCTTTTTATTTGTTATATCTGTTACCGTATGTGTAATTTTATGTAGGTTTGAACTACTGATGGGGGTTATATACCCCAGGTGCTCATGCACTGCTATTGTAACCTTTGTCCTACGGACAGACCCGTCGTGTGTTGGAGTTGAACTTTTCTTTAGGTGTGATAACACCTGCAGAGCAACGCCGTCAAGCAATAGCTTTAACAGATTCTCTGGAATAGTTAGTGAGCTCTGGTTGGCAAGACTTCTCACAGATGAGGGGCTTAGGAAAGCAACAGTAAGGGGCGACTATAACATGCACGCAAAAATGGATGCTGGTTGCCAAGGAGGTACAGGGTAAAGTATGATGTAACGGCGGTGCAAACAAAAGGCCAGATGCAACGTGCTGTGGAGGTGTTGGAGGGGCGCAGCGCTCCATGACATGCAAAGTTGGGGGAAGAGCTACGGGATATGACAGAGACCAGGAGGATGAGAGGGCATGAGCACAACGACAACGGCAAGTAAGCCCATCCAGCTTGCCTAGACGCCTATAGCTAGCATATATACCGCCTGGGACAGGCGTACAGTGCCGTTTTCTTTGGATGCCTGTTTTAGCGGTGGGCGGCAAGCCTTACAGTGCTTGAAGGAAGCAGCCAGCAGCATCTGTCAAGCAGTAGAGACAACGTAACGTTTTAACGACGCTTTTCTGTGATTCCTGAGTACTGATTGGTTGGCTACATACCAAAGAAGGGAGGTTACCTGATGAAAGCCAAATACGGGTGGGCCCGGCCCAGGTTTTACGTTTTTTGAACGACGGATGAAGCCTCAACGAGCGGTGAAAACATGCCAGGAACACCCTCCACCACTCACGAGCCCATCTGAACTATCTACATGCAGGTACAAACCTCTAAGCGTCCAGCTGAATAGGGAGCAGAAGGTATGGGCAGGTTTTGACGCCGTACCTACTTAGGTCAAAACGAAGACATTGGGGCATGACAACGACGCTAGGAACGGGCCTAGTTGCGCACGAAGCATACCAGGAGCACGACCACAGGCGTGTAGAGCGAAGGGAGAGCCGAAGACACCCCTTCAAGAGGTCAAGCTCGTCAACCAGTTGGACGGTGAAATAGCCATACCGGGAAATGTACACAGCATCCAGGAACGTGTTTCGTCGAGCTAGAGGGCTGTCTGAAGAGCGGCGTTGAACATGCTGGGCGCTTTCATGACGATGCTCTGGAAAAACCTGACAAGGTATTGGGCCTGTTCATTTCTTTTCCACCATCTTAAATACGCGGTGGGTGGGGTGTCATCGTGAGGCTTGTCTCGCGCATGTCGCAGTGCATATGAGAAGCCGTTTTAATACGTGACTGGCGGTTCTCAGAAGGCAGGCAGCGTGCCTTCGGGGGCCCCTCTGATTAGGGCCAGACGTGATGCTCAACTGAGTAGCTCAGACCGTCTAGACCTGAAGGTATTATTTGAAGGATAAATCGGCGTTATAACCTGCAAGAGTAAACTGGGTTGCGAGCGCATCTGCTTCTCCTTGGAGTCGTTGCCAGAGACGGAGGCCGGGAGGAGGGGTCATGTTGGATGGGGCAGCCGTGGAGCGTGGGTTTGTCAGAGGAGGAGTGCCCTCGGCGTGCGTGTCAATGAGTCGGCTTAGTTGGTGAAGTCAGGTTTGGTCCATGCTGAACCACGCTGAACAAGGGCAGCTGTCTGGACCTGGCGCGCTGCAGCCGCGTCAGGGGGTCTTTCAAAGCTGCCCGTCTCAGCGGCCAACCTCAAGCGGTGCGTCGTCTGTGATGTTCCGGAACCCTGTCCTGTGCGGAGGAGACGCTGCTGCACATGCTTCGCATGCCCACCCCTCATCTGTAGAGCGGCTAAAGCAGGCCTCAGAGAACACGCTGGTTGGTGGAAGCCTTATGAACCAGCCCTTTAAGGCGGTTGGGTAACGGCGGTAGCCTCAGTTGTGTCTGGCGGGCCTAGCTCAGTGCTGATCGCAGGCTTTGATGTTTTTCAAAGATAGATACTCCGAATGGCGGGCTGAGCTTGCTCTGTGGGTGACGTCTGCGTGGGTCACTGCACTGGGCCCCGAATCCAACCCAGGTTCAATGTCGGGAGAAATGACCTGGCCCTTACTCAGTTGCTCGCAGATCTCACGTGTGAGGGGACATACGCGTCTAGCGGAAAGGTCTGGGGTCAAGCCGCCGGTGCATCGAGGGCCGTACGCAAGCCTCTACCGTTTGTCGGTCCAACACGCACCATAAGCTGCCGCCTCATCGCGTGCGCTTTGGGAAAGGGGCCTGCCAGATGAGGGGTCAGCAACATGATGGAGCTGAGAAGCCACGTTGAGGGGCCTCATCGGACGGCATACCCTCACACATGCCTGTGGTGAGAAGGAATAAGGAGTCAAGTGGGCGGCGGTGAGGAATGCCCAGTTCCTTTAGGTGAGAAAGCGCACGAAGGAGGCATGCCTGGCATTTTACCCTCGACTCAACAGGCTATCAGGCACTGTGTGCAACGGCCGCGGGTGGAAACGCCTTTGTGCTGCCCGAAGCCCCGTTCTTGCAGGGACAGGCGAAAAGCCCAACGAGCTGCACGTCTCCTACCCCATATGTGGCGCTGTTACAGAGGACGCCTGCAATGCACCTGGCATCGAATCGCTGAGACAAGGCTAAGGTACAAAGCACCTAACACAGCGTTGCTCACACATGCAACGGTTGCATTGCCAGATCATGGGGGCTTCCACCAAATAGAGGGCTGCAGGTTTCGCTTTACAAAGCAGCCGAAGGTTGGCCTAAAGAAGGCGACCCAGCGTGTCACGGCTTGGCTCACTGAGACTGCCAAAGAGGACCCGCCAAGGAGGTGTCCAAGCGTGCCGTAGTCCAGCCTGACAGGGAGGGAAATAGAGGGCTCCAAGGGTGCCATGGTTTGGCCCCACAAGGCTGCTAAAGATGAGGTGTAAAGGCGGCGACCAAGCGTGCCACGGTTTGGCTCGACAGGGAGGGAAAAATTTAAAGGGCTCCAAGCGTGCCATGGTTTGGCTCGGCAAGGCTGCTAAGGAAGGGGTAAAGGTGGTGACCAAGCGTGCCACGGTTTGGCTCGACAGGGAGGGAAAAAAAATTAAAAGACTCCAAGCGTGCCATGGTTTGGCTCGACAAGGCTACTAAAGAGGTAAAGGCGGTGACCAAGCGTGCCACGGTTTGGCTCGACAAGGAGAAGCAGTGAAGAAACTAAGGGTGAGGATAAAATAAGGCGGCGTCTTTTGCACCATACATGCGTGTGGAACACACATAAGGGTGACGATGCATGATGACTTGATGATGACGATGAAAAAGTAAAGAGGGTGGTGAAAATTGACGGGGTCGTGAGAATTATATCCATAGCTATCAAAAACCCTAAGTATGGTGTCGGAGGACGGTGGAATCTCAATCAATCAAGTTGCGTTGGCTCTGCTACATAGCCCCCGTGGGAATGTCGCACGTGCCACTACCCACCTTATCTCCACTGGTGGTCTCTGATTCGGAAGCGGCTCCACCAGCCCGAAAGAAACTCAGCAGCTTCTCATGGCTAGCCGCTGATCGCTGTTTTGAACTATGGGAACATGGGAGGTTACAATCGCTGAGGTGCATGACACGCCGAACTTGGCATGTTGGCGCTGTCTGATCTTATGACTGACCCCATCATGACTGACTAATGCAGGTGACTGACCATTACTTGATATGACTGACCTATTGTGACTGACTAATGCAGGTGACTGACCTATCGTGACTGACTTGTTTCCATAGGCGACCATGTTATTCAGTGACCGTGACTGTACTGCTACATGATAAGTACCACAAGGCCGCCTTGGACCAACACTACCATCTCTGGCCATGATCCGTTCCATTTTCACTCGATATCCCAAGCGTTCCAAGTGTGCCATGTGAATGCTATCCAAATCCAATTGCTTCGGCTACCTGCTGGAACAATCTGTTCTTCATTATTGCCTTTTTCAAACATTTGTCCCTGAGTTATGTAATATTTAAGTCTATGTATGGGCTGTGGTGTGAAACAGGTACAAACCTTGCTGGGCATGTGCGTAGACAACGGTTTCAGACACAAATAGACGTTCAGAACTCCGCTGGTGCATATGTTTCCAAGAACAAACTGCTTTTGTTAGTATCTTCCTGTCAACTCCGGTCTCTGATTCACCACATACCTAAGCCATGACCAGCCCAGGTGCAGTTACTCCTGAAGAAATTCTGGTGATGAACTTACCTGGCCAGACTCATTTGATAGCACATTTTCATCCAATGTGAACCTTGCCTCGGATACAAGCTCTGCCTCTGACACGAGTCCTAATGGTTAGTTTATTTGCAACTCAAATCAATTGCAGGAAAGGCTAATATAGGATCCATTTATCAGAATCTGTGCCCAGGTTATCTGCAGGCTCATCTGACACCTTTGGGGTGCAAAATGCCATTAGGGCAGCAGGTAGACTAAGTTTTAAGGGTTTTTAATCTATGTATGTTTTACTGACATGAAAAATCCAGAGAATATGACTACTGCAGATGTCTATCACCAGATTCTGTATATGCAGCAGAAACTGGATGCTGTTGGTCACCGAGCAGGAGGGCTAGAACTTGATGTAGGTGACATCCGAAACCAACTGCAAATTCTCCAAGGTCGTGTCGAAAATCTTCAAGGCAGGGTTGCTAGCTTGCCTTCCGAAATCAAACTCAGCATTGAGGGGAGTATCAACCAAGGTATGAGGCAGATGATTGACATGACTAGGCAGCTGGTGGTGGATTTGGAAGAGAAGATGGAAAGAAACATGAGGGAGGTGCAAAGCACAGAGACTAGTCTGATTAATCGAGTTTTGCAGGCCATAGGGTTTAAGGAACCAATGACTCCAGTGTAACCAGCTTCTCTGTACCTGGTTTTGAGCAGAGGATGTCATACAGTGAGCATGTTGACAGGGGAACAGAAGAAAGAGGAGGGAACAACAACACCATGACGTTCATATGGAGGTCATAGAGATATTGTGACAGTGGTCTGGTGGAATTCTTTCATTTGTGTTGATTGTCCCATCATGCATTGTTGTTGCTTTGCTTTCTTGTACTTTCATGACTGACTACGCCATCCTGACTGACTACACCTTTGTGACTGACTACACCATCCTGACTGACTACACCTTTGTGACTGACTGCACCATCCTGACTGACTACACCATCCTGACTGACCACACCTTTGTGACTGACTACACCTTCCTGACCTACACCTTCATGACTGACTACACCTTCCTGACCTGCACCTTCATGACTGACTACACCTTCGTGACTGACTATGCTTTCATGACTGACTACCGCTTGTCATGGTGGTATAGTCAGTAATGCTAATGAGTATATGTATATTCAGTCAGACTGAGGTTGGATCAGTCACTAAAACTTGAGAAATGCAACAAGCGTCAGGCACGCCCTAAGCACATTCTCGTATAACTCTGGTGAGGGGCTGCATGTCGACGACATTAATCAAGCATCGGCTTATTTAGTCGCATGTTGCAGGCAACCATAATGTCGTCAGATGGATTAGTAGCTAGTTTTTAGTAGATGTTACAAAGAACCTATAAACGCACGAGCGGCGTTTTCAACGTATTTCATAAACCTCCGTGTCTGATCCTGGTAGTGACGAAGGTTGGACTTCCACTCTGCATATGTCCTCATGGGAACCGAATGGGGGGTTGACGACTGTGGATCAGGGTCCAACTTTGCAATGATACCTCGAAACTTTTGCTCAGCCGAGTTTGACCACAGACCCGTGTAAATTCCCGAGCTCTCCCAGAGGTTTGGCGGAGGGAAGAACGAAAACTTCTTAAATTGGCCTTTTCGGCCACTGGAAGCAGCTGGATAAGAGAGGTTTTAACAGGAGCAGTGCCAAATGAGACGAGCGCTTACAAGTATCTACAGCCCAAAAGCCGCACAATAGCTGAATCTCCTCCTCCGATATGAAGTCCTCGAAGAAAATCGTGTGACTTTCAGCATGCTTCCACTGTGACCCATACCGCCTAACATCCGGAGATGGACCGTTTGAAACATCTTCTAGGTTCAAATAAGGCGAGCATATGCGACCAAGAATACCGCCCCGCAAAGCGGCAGCCCTGAGACGCGGCTGCATGAGCAGCACCTCCACGACTGACTGGTAGGCGTGGAAGTCGAACTGCGTTGGAACGAACCCAGCTGGTCTCTCTCTAGGGGAGAAAAGAGCAGGGGGGTCACTGCGAGGCAGGGCCTTTTCTCCTTCAGCGACTGAAAAGACATGGATGCGATAGCCCAGACGGCATGCGTTGCATACGACGTCTTCCAGTGAAGGGCCCCATGCCTCTCGTATGCATTGAAGGACGGCTATGGGGGATTCCATCATTAACACCCACGGCCTGTGATAGCGGTCAGATGCAGGAATCACTGCATAGCCGTATAAGGAGAGGCTCGAGGTGAGCGAGGCCAGTGTGAGCGGCTTGAAGACAAAGTAGCCAGGGTTTGTCTGGCGTAGGCTACCGTTTGTTAAATCGGAATAGCAATCAGGAACGTTGACGCCTTTGTCAATGCAGCTGACCACGTAGCTCACTGCAGTGGAGAAATGAGCACCAGAGGTAGCGTTCTTCTCCATGACCATCTTGGCAGCATCTTCCAGGCCAAGCAACCCAGCAGGTGCAGTTAAAACGCCTGCTTCCATATCGGAGGCAATGGCATCGATGGAAAATCCATAGCGACAGTAGAGCAAGTGGTCGATCTCCGGGATCATGGGCTGCTCATCCTCAATGCCCAGGGCGTGGCAAAACAGCAAACCTCTTTCATTGTGCGTGGGGAGAAGAGGGGGGGGAGCTAGAGGGGCAGAGGAAGCGGGCTTAATGAGCATGGCAGTGGGCTCGTCGTCTGCATAGCCTTCATCATCATACGAGCTGTCCTCTTCAAGTTGATCTGAGGGAGAGGGGTCGAAGTCGGTCGATATGTCCCATTCGTCGAATACGGCGCTGTATTTTCGTTGGTTATCGTTCCTTGGGGCCAGGTCGGAGGTATAGTCCCAACAATCTTGTATTTGGGAGCGTTCTACGTAGGTCCTTTGCTTGGCTCCACCAACGCTCTGCCAGTAATAAACCTTTGACTTGCGACCAACGCCCCATTTGAGAATAGTGGCGTTTTTCTGCCTACTTTCCCAGCGCTGAAGCTCCACAGGGGAGGCCTTTTCTCTTCTGACCTTCTCCTGCTCTAACCGTTTCTCGAAAAACAGCTGAGGCGCGTTGGATATCTGGGGAACTGAATCGATCTCTGCAGGTGAAACCAGCCTCAGGTCATCGTACGGTTTTTTATCAGCTACCCTTGTGCGCAACATGTCCAGCTGTTTGTCAGAAACGCTAGGCCAGTCGTGCTCTTGAAGAAATCGACAGCAGGAGGAAAGCGTGTTGTCATCGGGGACGTATTTGCGGAGAGTGGACCCCTGCGGTATGCGAGAGTGTATAAATGGGACGAGCTTCGGACTAGCTTTACCCCAGTAGATCCAAAACGGCACGCCAGCCCATGACAGGGCCCAGTGATACTGACGGAACCATTCACTGCGACCAAACTCAGCAATAAATCCGACACGGGGACCAAGTAACGAATGCATATCCGTTAGGTCTTGAATGACAGCATCTGACAAGATGCTATGCTCCTTGATCAAAGACGGCACAGATGGGGGGGGGTTCGTGAGGTGGAGGGCTGTATACCGGTAGTGTTCTTCAGCTCTGAGGGAGTAGAACATGGAGAAGAGGCCCAGCATCACAACGAATGCCTCCCTACTATCATTCATCGCCCGCTTAGCCTGACCAGGGCGCTTGAAGGACCGCCTATACCCAAACTCATAGGGAAATGGGAAGAACGCAACGCTGAGGGGGACGAATGCGTTACGCCAGAGGCAGGATATTGACGTGTGCAGCGTATCCTCTAGCCAAACCCATGACTGTAGCAACGCAGGATCCAACGCGTAGCTGCCATCCGACTGAGAAACGACCCTGTAGTGGGAAAGACGGCCCAGCAGAGGCCCAAAAAACTGTACCTTCTTGGGAGTGAACGCAAACTGAGGGTATTTTTCAAGATTGCGACGAAAGAGGAGCGCTAACTCGAAGCAAACTTGGTCGGATTCGTTGAGAATATCACTCTCACACGGCGGTGGGGGATGGCCTTCGACAGGAGAGGTGAAAACGGATTGGTCTTTGCAAACGACGACGTTACAAGGGGTGCTCTTGTAGAAGTCAGCACCAGTAATTACTTTCGACATTCTAAAGAACATTAGGTGAGAATTAAGAGAGCTCGGATGGAAAGAAGATAAACACCTACGTAGAAGCAGGGGATAGGTAGGTATGTGAGGCCTTCGTTTAAAAAATTCGTTGGAAGGTGTTGTGATGCAACTCAGTACCACCAGGGATGGACAGGGGGTGTTCAAAATCGTTGTGCCGCAATAAGCGAAACACAATATGGACAGACTTGAGAGGGATAAAGAATCCAAAAGCGTCGTGCCACAACGCAATGGAGTGCGATAGTACCAGGGGTCGGGACAAGCTTGAGCGGGAGTGTTCAAAAGCGTCGTGCCACAACGCAATGGAACAGTACTGGCAAAGTCTCGTGCCACAACGCAATGGAATGCGGTAGCACCAGGTATCGGGACAGGCTTGAGATCTTGAGAGGGAGCGTTCAAAAGCGTCGTGTCACAACGCAATGGAACAGTACTGGCAAAGTCTCGTGCCACAACGCAACGGAATGCGATAGCACAAGGTATCGGGACAGACTTGAGGTCTTGAGAGGGAGCGTTCAAAAGCGTCGTGTCACAACGCAATGGAACAGTACTGGCAGAGGAAAGCCGACCACCACAACAATATACAGGTTTGGAATATATTACATAAGCATGATCGCCGTAGTGGTAGTCAGTCACTAATCATGCATGACTGACTAATGACTGACTACCACTTTTCACCTGACCCCGACTGAGTCAGTCCTCGAATGCTGCATTAGCACAAAGGGTCAGAGCGAAGAACACGTATGCCTCTACCAATGCCGTGTTAAATGGGTGAGTAGACAGGGTTTCGTACAAAATATATTATTGGCTGTTGCTCCTGCACCTGAGCTACCGCCCGTTCTGGATGCGCAACTTCACGGCACAGATCACGTGCTAGACAGATCACGTGTGCGTATCAAAGACTGACGGTCAAAGAAGACTTGGGGGAAGTGCCGTCTGCGGCGCGACGACGGCATTGACCTTGCTCAGCAAGTACTCTTAGTTCGAGCGCGGAACAATGTAAGTTTATTCAGAAAGATCACGTTCGACGACGGACGGCGAT
>JBBPMX010000137.1:0-24137 GCA_038090515.1 Pulveroboletus cf. viridisquamosus | reverse complement strand
CTGGATGCGACATCTCAACTCCTCGGCTCGGATTGCAGCATCACTTGCGTTTCCAGAGTATATAGCCTTGAATATACATTTTTCGTGCCTTCTATGCGTCCTGGGTGTGTCTGTAGCGAGTCCGGGTCGACTTTGGTGAGTCCGTGTCGGTCACGATGAGTCCGCGTGGCTGCGCTGAGCGGTTGATAGCTTTTCTTAGGATGGCCCTCGGGTGGCTTTCTCTGCTAAATTTCTGACCCTAAGTTAGGGTTAAAATGGGAGGGATATGTCATCTAGAAGAGGGTATGGCTTTTGGTGTAGTCCCCCCTGGAGGGAGAGGGTGTGGATGGGGTCTGCCCCTGGGTAGGCCCTCCCCTTCCACAGAATGGGTATGAATGGAGTCTGCTCCCTGGATGGACCCTCCCCTCTCACAAAAAGAGTGTGAATGGGGTCTGCTCCCTGAGTAAGCCCTCCCCTCCCATAGGGAGGGTGTGAATGGGGTCTGCTCTCTAGGTGAGCCCTCCCCTCCAACAGAAAGGGTGTGAATGGGGTCTGCTCCCTGGGTGGGCCCTCTGCTCCCACAGAGAGGGTATGAATGGGGTCTGCTTCTTGGGTGGGCTCTCCCCTCCCCTCTCACAGAGAGGGTGTGAATGGGGTCTGCTCCCTGGGTAGGCCCTTCCCTCAATGATACAAATTATCTATATGTTCTTTCCACAGGGAGGGTGTGAATGGGGTCTGCTCCCTGGGTAGACCTTTCTCTCCCACAGAGAGAGTGTGAATGGGGTCTGCCTCTGTGTAGGCCCTCCCGGAGCATCTTGAGATCGATAAGACGGATTGGGATCTGATTGGTGGTGAATTCGGTGAGGACATCAATCCAATCTGTGGGCAGGTCTACAGTATAATGACCCTTGGGTTTGTGACGTGAGCTTTGCACCGAAGAACCCACTAGACTTGAACGACCAACCAGTGGTAAATAGTTTGAGCTCTCAAGCAATGTGACGGACGAGCTGGCATAGAGCGGGTTTTACGGAACTAATACCATCAATAGTTGATAGTCCATCCCTGATGAGAGTAAGTTATCTCTGAGGAGTCAGATCTTGACAACCGTCACCTGTAAGCCTGCCGACCACCGACATGCCATCGATGGGTATAAAAAGTGGACCAGGACATCTCGACCATCCCCCTTCACGTTGCGAATACGATACCCTTGCACGTCCAGGTACTATGTCATCTCCGTTCCCAATCTTCCACTTTCAGCCAATTTCTTCCTCGGAGACGGACTGAAAATGGCATTTTTCAGTGCCAGATGTACGGTACACTGTAGTCAGTCTTACCCTCATCCAGTCGTTTCTTGATTTGATCCCAATCCTCCCCAACGTAATTCACGTAAGCTGCGAGAATAGATGCAAACAGGGGTTCCGAGTTGGGGTGTGTTGACGCAAAGGCACGTTCTAGGACATAAAGGTCCACTGCCTTGTCTTCTATAAGCGTAGAGTGATAAGCCAATCTGAAGTCGATCAATACCTAAGAGCGTGCTTCAACACACGCTGATATCATCGCTCACACCGTCTGAACTCACTAGATCATTGTTGCTTGCCCGGAGCATCATATTCGACGTGGTCAAATCCCCATGAACGATATCAATAAGATGGAGCTTTGCGATCTCCACACCAATCTTCTCCATGAGTGTTTCTGAGCCAGAAGGTAAGATCAGCCCACAAACAGATCCGAGTCTGCGACGGAAAGTCCACAGACCGATGGAAATCGCATTTACGCACCCCCACTTGGCTGCTTGGGTACTTACATTGTTGAGGGGTTCTGCGTAATCCACCGGACTGTCGTCGTCATCTTCGGACAGGGGTTGTTGGTGTGATTTGTCGATTTCTGCTGGGATCAGAGTTCGTATTGGTGGGCCTTCTATAAACTCCAGCCCTAGGCAACCTTCTGCAACGTCCACCAGTCTGATACCGGGCACGTTCACACCTGCGCTATGATGAGTGAGCCCTGTGGGCAGATTTAGTTGGGTAAAACCACAAGAACCAGCGGTCGGCCTGCCGCAAACATTGCAACAGCGTTCGAGCCTCACCGACCAAGCGCTGACGTGTGAGAGTCTTATCCAACGCCGGATCTCTGTACTTCTTCGGGAACCGGTGTTTGAAGAGAATGTCAGCCATGGCAGGCGTGGATGGACTGCCTGCCTTGATCTCGGCTTCGAGAGGGCCCCAGTCATCGTGGGAAGACCGGAATTTGATACAAGTCTTGTATACTCTCTGAACGGGGGAGAAATAGGGAGGATGTGAGTGTGGGCAGTGTTGACGGAGTGAATGGTGGGACTTGCAGCCTCTGCACCCTGTGACACCCATTTGGACATCTCCAACAAACGCTGGGAGGGAATCCATACGGATGGATCGAATACCATGTCCTTGATGAAAGTTGGGAGTTTGTTCAAAGGTTGCAGTGCACGACGACGAACCTGATCTAGATAATTGGCTCAGTGACAACAAGTTACAGCGCGACATCTCAGATCTCAGCAGCATCACAGGGGCACAAGCAACACAGCGCAGCACAGTCTAGCAGTCAATCCAGCCTGTTCATAGCTCACAGTAGTACAGAATCACTCTCGTATGTGCTTCCTGATGGGCAAGTGCCATGAAAGGACAGGTAAGAGTATTTGGTGACAGGGCTCCGTACTCGTGAGTCGTCCAGAACCCGTAGCGAATGATCATCTCATTCAACCGAGGGTACAGTGCAGCTTGTATTTGTTTGGTACTCTGGCTTGACGGTCGTTTGCCATGGCCAGTGCGACTACCCCATCGCCGTCTGGTCCAGATACGGCGCCGTCCAACAGTGAGGATGGCACTGGCGGCCTCGGTGTAGTTGATGTCCTCCTCGGTCTCACCACGTATCTGCAAGTCCCCTACACCACCCTCGTTCGTTCGGTGTTCGGTCCTCCACCCGATGAGGCCATAGCGCCCATCCGCAAGCAGCTCACAGACCAAGGCATCCTGTCCGCGGTCCAGTCGACCTCGCAGTCCAAATCTGTTCAGCACATCATCATGAACCCCTCGAACGTATGATCACGCGTATTTTGGATCATGCCGACGGCCCGTTTACCTATGTCACGGCATCGGCAGCCCCTTCGAGTGGCAGAGACGTGTCCTGCCCGGACGCGTGTATTGTGCTTGGACGTGGTACCCACAAGCGACGGTGGCACGAGGTCGCCATTCCGTTCGAGTTGGACCCGTTTGAGGAGGAGGATGGTGAGACTGAGTACGACGTACGTCCGCATGTGTTCGTTTGAGCTAGGATGAACGATCACCACAGAACAGACAAGGCATGATATGGCACCTCCACACCCTCCTGCGCGAGGACCCGCGTCGCTGGTTCGCACTCGGCATCACCGTTGAGGACACGACGATGTGTATCTGTTATGGCAGCCATGCGTTTCTCGCTGTCTCGACACCTATCGACGTCGTTCAGGTAGGTTGTGTGTATGGACGATGTCGGTGCTGATGTGTCTAGGACATTGACCAGGTCCTCTCGCTCTTTTACATAATCGGGCAGAAGCGGGAAGTGGATCTCGGGTGGGATCCCACTGTCGAGCGCATCGATGGTAACACGTATGCGTTCACGATCGACGGAGACGTTTATACCACGACGTGTCCGTTGGCGACGTATGGTGCCGATAACATGACCGGGCATGGCACCTGGGTGTATTTAGTGCAGGACAAGGATGGGAACGATGTCGCGATAAAGGACGTGTGGTGAGCGCATGGTCACGCATCCGAGGGCACTGTTCTGAACCAGATCCTGCAGGACGTGCGGGCCAAGTTTGACGAGGCATCGGATGCAGAAAACTATTTTGTTCGCTTCCTCGCTTGCGAAGACATCGTCGTCTCTGGACATCCTGACATGACGCTCACCCTAGAGAGCGAGGATGTCAAGTGGACGGACGTCGAGGCGTGCCGCCCTTCTGGCCCACCTTGTACTCCCGCTGTAGGAGGTATATCACTCATGGACATTCGACCGGCCAAATGGCGACGTGACTTGGAAAAGGTCACCGTGCCACCATGCAGGATACACACTCGGACCGTGTTCAAAGACATTGGAAGACCTCTCGAGGATATCCAGTTTTTGGCCGATAGTTTTTCATGCTTGTCCGATGCACAAAAAGGTGCGCCGTTTGATTTGTTTGATTCGCCCATGACGGACGATGGACAGGCTTGTATTATCTGCCCAAGGTTGGTTGGGTGCACCGTGATGTCAGCGTCAGCAACATCTTGTGGGTCAAGGAGAACGGTCGGTACATTGGCAAGCTGTCCGATTTCGAATATGCAAAAAAGGTGGACTTGAGCGCCCCGCCTGATGTTCGAACGGTGAGGCATTCAAATCTCTACCAGCGCACTTCTCATGATGTATAGGGAACGTTGCATTTCATGGCTGCCGAGGTCGGAGATCAGTCCTACCTCTTCAGGCCGGAAAGACCATTCGTCGAAGATGCCCCATGGGCCTTCACTCGCTTGTCCCAACCCCCTTTTCACATGCACTATCTCCACGACCTCGAATCACACTGGCGCGCCGCGACTCTACCACACCGACGCAACGTGCCCACCTGCAGACATGTATGCGCAACTCAACGCATACGATTGCGCGTTCCCGTCCTTTGTGCCGTCGGCAGCCCAGTTTCTCTTTTTGACGCACCCGTTTTACAGTTGGGTGACGCTCTCGACGTTTTACCGAGATCAGTGTAAACTGGTGTTTAGGTTTGCCTTTGCGCTGCAGAAGGCCTATAGGCAGGCTGAGGCATCATATCCGACCATCGAGCTCCCCGACACGCTCGTCGAGGATGTGCACGCAAAGGCGTTGGAGGCATACCGTGAGATGAGAGAACGGTTCCAGACATCGGATATTCGTCTGCAGACGCTGGACAATGCCCTCAAGAGGAAGAACTCGGGTGAGTTGCCCACGGAGCGGGCAGAGAAGAGGGTGAAACGGGCAGAGTGACATTGGATGCATCATCTCATGTATGTATCATGTTCTAGGACTTGTTGAACACGATCGAGTTTACTGGAAGCATACAATGTTTGCGAGTAGATTCAAGGGACTGTAGTATTTATCGGCACCCAGGAGGAATCCATCACACAGGTTGAGAAAGGCGTCCCACTCATACAGGCGGATGCAGTGTAGGAACAACATGATACGCGACAAGATGTGATGTAGCGCCATCCAATGTGACTATGCTTGTTTCACCCTCTCTTCTGCCCGATCCGTGGACGAATCACCCGAGTTCCTCCTTTTAAAGGCGCTTTCCAGGGTCTGTAGACGGATGTTAGATTTCTGAAAGTGCTCTCTAGTTTCGTGGTGTGCGATGCCTTTTTGTGTATATAGTCCACAAGTGTGTCAGGGTGTTTGATCGTAGGGAATGACTTGTCAGCCTGCTCATAGGCATCTCGCAGATCACAGGCAAACTTGAAAATCTATGTAGGACGCCAAAAGAGTGACCCAACCATCGTAGTGACGCTTAAAGACAAAGTGTCACCCGCTTCCGCAGCGACATTATGAGTAGATATGACAAGATGTAGCTACCATCTAATATTACTCTGCCTGTTGCGCCCTCTTTTTTGCCCGATCCGTGGGTGAATCACCCGAGTTCCTCCTTTCAAGGGCATTGTACAGGGTCTGTAGACGAATGTCGGATGTCTGCAACTGCGCTCTCGTTTCACGGTATGTGTCCGATGCCTTTTTGTGTAGGTCATCCATGAGTGTGTTGGAGAGGTCGATCGTAGGGAATGACTTTTCAGCCTGCCTATAGGCGTCTTTCAACGCATGGGCAAACTTGAGCACAGGTTTGCACCGCTCTTGGTATGACGTCGACAGAGTAGCCCAAGTAAAGTGTGGATACTGAAAGAAGACAAAGCGTGCCGTCCCATTCACATATGGAGGGAACGCACGGTTGAATTTTTCCAGCTGTAAGTAGAGGTCTTCAGGCGGTGCCTTCTCGTCGGTGTGGTAGAGCAGAATCCATACGGTGGCCCACCAGTGGGATTCGAGGTCATGGAGATAATGCATGTGAAACAGAGGAAACGAGATGTCGTTTGGCAGTGTTTCCGGCATGAAGAGGTGCAACAGAGATTCCACCTCGACAGCCATAAATTGCCGCGTTCCCTATTCATAGTGAGGGTGTGTCGGTATCGGAGGATTCAACGATGCCTCACCGTTTGAACATCGGGCGGGGTGCTCGAGTCGACCTTCTTTGCATACTCGAAATCGGACAGCTTGCCGATGTAGCGACCATCCTCCTCGACCCACAATACGTTAGTGACACTGAAATCACGGTGTACCCAACCAGCCTTGTGCAAATAATACAATGCTTTTCATCATGTAAATCGTGGACGAATCAAAGAATTCAAACAGCTTGCCTTTTTGTGCATCAGATAAGCATGAAAAACTATCAGTCAGGAACTTGATATCCTCGGGAGGTCTTCCGACGTCTCTGAAAACAGTCCGAGTGTGTATTCTGCATGGGATGGTGTCTCTTTGACGAACGTCACACTGCAAGTCGGTCGATTGAATGTTCATGCGTCGTACACTCCCTATAGAAGGTGAACCAGAAAGGCGGCACGCCTCAACGGATGTCCACTTCACATCTTTGTCCTCTAGGGTGAGCGTGATGTCAGGGCGGCCAGAGACGACGACGTCTTCGAAAGCGAGGATTCGAACAAAATATTTCTCCGCATCAGTTGCTTTGCCAAGCTTGGCCCGAATGTCCTGGAAAATCTTGCGCAGAATGGTTCCCTCAGACTCGTGACCATGGTCTCGCCACGAGTCCTTTATCGCGACTTCATTCCCGTCCATATCCTGAGCTAAATATACCCGTGTGCCACGCCCGATCATGATATCTGCACCATACATCGCAAGCGGACGCTTCGTGGTATAAGGTTGTCCGCCGATCATGAACCTGTATGTCATCGTGGATGCGCTCAACAGTGGGATCCCACCCGAGGTCCACCTCCTGCTTCCTCCCGATCATGTAAAAGAGAGAAATTACTTGATCGATGTCCTAGAAAGTCGCCATCAGGACCAAAAGCTACCACATAACCATAACCCAATAAATCATACCCGAATGAGGTCGACAGGCTCTGAGACGGCGAGGAATACACGGTTGGCATAACAGATTCTCATCGTCGTGTCCTTGACTGTGATTCCGAGAGCAAACCGGCGACGCGGGTCCTCACGCATGACGTTGTGAAGGTTCCATAGCATATTTCGTCTGTTCTGTGATGGAGATTGTCAATCCTGGCTTAAACGAACGAATGATAACATACATCATACTCAGTTTCACCATAGCCATCGTTATACTTTTCAAACTCGAAAAGAATAGCGACCTCTTCCCAATGTTGCTCATCGGTGCGAGGAGGTCCAAGTACGATGCATGCGTCCAGGCGGGACCCGTTTCCATGACTCGAGGAGGATGCTGCAGATGGTTCTGCGACAAAGGAAAAGGAAAATGGGCAGTTGGGCACTTGACCCAAGATGCTCGAGATCATGTTACCGAGTGGTTCATAAGCTTCAGCTTCGTGGATGTGGCTTAATTTGGACGGTAGGATAGACTGGACTGCTAACAAAAGACCTTCTTCTGTCAACTGCTTGCAGATGTGCAATATTTCCTGTGAATTGGGTGGAGAACCGAGTACCGAACGAACAAGGGTGGCATAGGGGACCTGCAGATACGTAGTAAGATGCAGGGCTGCTAGACGTCTCATACTGGGGCGCGCCGTGCTCAGGGCATTACTGGCCATGGTAGATCTGACGGTCGAGCTATGGCAAGATATAATAGAAGAGAGCGTGCAGGTAGGGTTGCATGATGGGAGTAGTGTATCATGTCGCACCAGCAATTACAGTTGATATGCTCATAATGCATAACGTCGGGACCCACCGGACTCTTATGTCTTATTATGGATATGCGCGATGCACCTGTACTTCCCGAAAAAAGAGTATGACCAAACTGTGTGGTTAAGCATCTCGTAAAGCCAAATAAAACTTGAAAACCCAAAAGTGCCGCCACTAGCATTAAATATTGCCCCAAATCACCCTTAATTCTGTACCTGTATGCACAGGCCTTCTCAGCTATTACTGCCCTCCCACGTCCAACACTATGTGACTAAGCCCCACCCTCCGCTTTGCTTCCCATGCCTTTTGTCCCCTTCCTGCCATCTTCCCACCGTCTGTGCACGGGCCTTCTTGGCTATTACTGCCCTCCCACATCCAACACTATGTGACTAAGCCTTGCCCTCCGCTTTGCTTTCCACACCTTTCGTCCCCTTCCTGCCATCTTCCCACCATCTGTGCATGGGCCTTCTCGACTATGACCCATCTGCCACATGCAGCACTGCTCGATCCCTACCGCCTCACTCACCTCCCATGCTCTGTGGCCATCTCCTGGCCATTGTCAACATGCTATGCAATGTCTTGCTGTCCTCGTTACCTTGCATGGGCCCCATGCTATGGTTTGCTGCCTTTATGTATGATTTAATCTGCTGACTCACTCGTTCTATTTGTTTGCTCTCCCCATCATTGTCAACATCCCATGCACAGGCCTCATCGGCTATGACTTGCCTGCCTCTATGCACGACCTGACCTAAAGTGGTTGGCCTTGATGCTTTCCACAGTTCGTTTTCCACACTGTTATTATCTCACTGTCCTCTCATTGCTTGTTGCTTATTCTCCCTTTGCTTTCACCAGTTGAGTATATCATAATGCCTCGCCATACTGGGGTTATACAACATTGTGGGCTGTCCAAGTCTATCATCTCTCACAGCCACAAAGGCTACTCCTGTCATTCAACTGTACTTTCGGCTGCCAATCAATCTTGATGCTTTGAGATAGCTGATGCCCATCGTGCTTCTGAGTTAAGAGGTTAGTGTCTCAATAATCTTACTCATTACAGACTCCATATTTTTTGTTAGGACTGTCTGCAGCTGATCAGGAAGTAGCTATGCAAATGTTTGCAGCTCAAGATGTAGAGCATAGTTTTATTCCATCATTTATTGCTCCCAGTGATGAGGCATTCGCCCTTTCCCATGAAGGTGGTGAGCATGAGGCATTTGAGGACCTTGCCCAGCAGGTTGCGGATGTACAGGGCATGTAAGTAGATCTAGAATGTGTTAATGTTTTATGCTAGTAATTAATTAATTTAGTTGTTACTTGGACTTAAGGACATGATGTGACCATGTTGAACTTCAGACTGAACACTGGGCAACTCAAATGGATCAACTTGTTAAAGCATATCTTGACTATCGTAGTTGCGATGTAGGTGATGGGTGGCTAGCACCCAGCGAGTTGGCTGTCCATCCTGAATGCCTCACTGACATAGAGCTTGTTGACTTATTTAGTAAGTGGGTTTATATGTTTATGTGAAGGTACTCAATGCATTCAGGTCGGTGTCATGCAATGCTTCCATATCAACTGCATCACACCTATCCCAACGAGATTTTGATCTATCATGGATACATTGGATGCTCGGCGCTACACCCTACCGTTGCCATCTCTTTGCACACACTTGCCACCTACCATCAAGTACACCATATCTGTCCCCGCTTTGGCATTTAGGCGCAATGCAAGTTATTGTGTTACCTACACAATGTAAGTGTTTACCCTCCGGCTTATGTCAAGCTAACAAATCATATGTTAGATGCCATATAGACCTTACCTCAATGCACAGCTGACCATTGCCTATGATACATACCTGACAATCCTGGATAGCATTGATTGTCAACTGAAGATTGCTCTTGGACACAACACTGAAAACTGGCGCATGCTTCATAGTTGCATGAACCAACACTGGAATTCGATTGGTTGGTCTCTATTGATGGCAACAACAGCCTCAAGCGGTGGGACATGAGTGTTTACGGGGTCACCCCTCGTGTGGACACTTGGCATCCACAGTCAGACTATTGGCTTAACACTGACTTTGTGGATCGTTTCAAACATGAAGTTCATTCCAGGGTAAGTTCTCTTCTGTTTTTTGAATGTTACTCATTAGTCACATAATGGTAGGCTGGTGACAATGCCAAGTCTGACAATTGGGTACATCAGCCACCAGAAGCCGATCCAGATGTTTCGACAACATTTATGTGTGTTGAGTGCTGGCGTAATGCTGGTCCTGAGCAACACAAAAGAATGTTCTCAGTGTTCCACAAATCAGGCATTTTTGTAGCATCATGTCGGCACCGTTTCGTTTTTCTTGCTTGTGATATGGTAAAGAGTGGCAAGCTGTAAGTGGTCAATTCTCTTTGAGCTACTTATTAGTTTAGCCTGCTTTCGCAGTGCCAAGTATCCCTTAGCTATCATCAGCAAGCTTCTTTTGGTCTATGGGAAAAATGGGGTCTGTGCGTATGACATAGGGTGCGCATTTAATACTACCTTGCAGACCAGTTCCTTGGGCCTCCAGGCCAGAGAGCTTCAGCTTCATATGATGGTGGGAGCGTTTCACAGACATGCTCACAATCGTGTGTGCCAGCTTGACTGGCACCCACAATACATTCAGGGCACTAGACACACTGAGGGGAAAGGATGTGAGCATATTTTTTCAGCGTCCAGTGAGCTTGCAAGAAGTACGAGACATGTAACATCATTCCACTGTTGGCAAGCTATCTATCAACACTTTACATTTTGGGACATTGATAAATACGCTGCCCTGAGTACATTGGTATCCACTTTGACATTACATTATAATATAAACCCTTCTATGACAGGTAAATATCTTCAGTCCCACTTCAGTGAAGCATTACATGCCATCTCCACCCTGACCTCAGAGCTGGATGTGATTAAGACCCAATACAACTTAATAGAGGATGATTTTTTATGCTTCCATGCTGCAAAGCATTGCTATCTGGAAAACCTCAAGCAACCGAGTGTCTGTGATCAGCTCCTCATTTGCTATGTTCAAACTCTGGATGAGCTTCAAACCCATTGGTGTGTGCCCAAATTACTGCTACCGCTAATCTAAAAATGTACTCAGGGTCAAGTGGGATGCTGCACATAATGCCGTAAACAACTGCCTTTCAGATATCCCAGCTGAAAGTCTAGAAGAGCTGACCCTTAGTCTCAAGTGGTCTCGCATTCATGTTAACACTGCATATGCTAAGCTGCAACATGCAGAGACCCTCACTAGCCATATGGATATGTGACTCGGAATTCATCCTCAATGGGAGATCAGCGGTGAAGAATACAATTGTTACAAGGCTGAGACTATGATGGTGAAGTACTGTGAGGCACTTGATGAACTCGAGTGGCTTGTGGTCATGCAATTGTTTGAATTATCCAAGATAGCAATATCAGGCACTAGTAAATGTGTTGTTTGTGAACATGAATGTGTTGATGAATGCGTGTGATATATAGGATACAAGCTGCATAGACAGATTGGCAAGGCTTTGCAAAGGCACTCAGAGGCTATATGAAAAGCGATTCAACGCTACAACACACAGGCTGCTGCTTTGACCCTGCCACATCCTCTGATCTCTTGGAAGGACATCACTGAATATTCATTCCTTGGTGAGTTTGATCTCCTTCGCAACTCTCACACTGATATTCGAGATGAAGATTGGGCTCAGCCTGTGCTCTGAGAAGTGACAGTCAAGTTTTTCAAGCTGTAACGTGCTCATGAGGAACTCACCCATGTTTGTGTGGAAGTCCATTGCCTGCAAACATGGATCCATGATGAAGAAATACATGTTGTGAATATAATCAATGACCTCACATTATCAGATCCCCTACTTGGTTCTGAGTTACGAAAGCAACATCAATCTTGGCATGCAACTAATGCACTGCACCTTCACCATTTGGATCAAATCAAGCATCACACACACTTTGTAGGTCACCAGGGAGTTGGAATCCGACTGACGACTTTGGAGGAGAATGCTACAGAGGCGGGACCAGGTGATGATGAGAGATCTGCACAGCCAGAGCAGGCTGATCTGTCCTCGCCAGGTAGTCTACTAATCATCACACCTCTCACAGCTGACCTCAGCATAGTTCCAGGCAGCAGTTCACTCAACTATGGGCTTGGTCGGATTAGTACGTCTGAGTATGCAGACATGTCTGCGCCAGACCAGGAGGAAGATGACTCATTGATGCAACAAATGGCTGATCTGTTTTTAACCTTTGATGATTGATCCAGCACAAATATATCTACAATTGACTTTAGCTACACTTTGTTCTATCTACACTGTCGACGTATATAATCCGATCTGTGTTCTGAATGAATGAGTAAAGTGTGGAGAACTTGAACACAGTGTGAGCATGTGAAGGACATGCTGATACTGCGGTAATGAACCATGCAACAACCTAACTGTCGTGGCAATATCCAATGCTATGGTGAACGGTGCAGCTACATTGGTCCAGTTAACTTGCTCTTGTGAGGATCACACTCTATTGCACAAAAGCACTGACTGCTCCACATAGCTAAGAATGATCTATGTGAATATGATAGCATGCCCAGGGTTGCACCTGGATCCATTAAGGGTTTTTGTGTTTGCTTCAGCACCTTTATACTTACCTTCTAATCCAGCTATCTATCCCGATCATGGCCCCTCCTTTCCTCAATCCTACCCAGCTCAGCTCACCAACAAAAACAGAGCACTCTGACAACAAGTCTGCATTCATTGGAAGCACCCACTTCAGCATAGCAAACCTTGCAGCACTCTATAACTCGACCTTCTCTCAGAGTTTCAGCAACAATGAATGGCAGGCTCTTGCTTGTGCATTGCTTAGGCACGATGCCCATCTAGATGGTACTCATTTCCAGTCTCAGGCAAAGGGTGGACTCCATCCATCATACATTGGTTTCAACCCGAGCAACGATAGCAAGAAAAGAAAAATCTTGAGTCACGCAGAACTCATAGAAGCATCCTTGCAAGATGTTTTTGATGTGGTGTGCTCATTTCCAACTACTCTCAAGGGTTCTCTAATAGCTGTAATTCTACAGGTCACAATGCAAGACAGACTGGATGGTGGCATCATGCTTCTCATTCATTGCACTGGGGTAAAAAGTGAGCACATGCAGAAACTGGATGAACTCACCTTTGACCTCTATGTTACCTCTCGCGAACTACAAGAGAATGCAGAACATATCAGTGGTGACACTGCAGTGCTTGTCCAGACATTTTGTCAAGAATATGTTATCCCTCACCTTCAATGCTTCAACAGGCATTACAGCCTGGAAATCATTGACCCTCCTGAGAATCCTGGTATGTTGTTTAAGCTCATCTCTGATGTTCTACTGACAATTGTTAGCTCCGTCAGCCACTATCAATGTTAACACACCGCCATATCTTCCATTTCCCTCAGTTGCCACAAGCTGTTGCATTCGCTGCTCTCCTCAGAAGTCCCATGTGCTCCAGCTCTCAGCAGATTTAAATGCAGGAAATATGGTGTCTGCAGTAGTCTGCCAGGCTAAAGAAATGCCCAGTGCACTGGCCTCACCTGAGATTGTGTTCAAATCGTCTGTGATGCCAAGCAAAAGGATGATTCGGCAGTGCCGATCTGCCGATGCACATTCTATCGTCAGGGTCACAGAATCTTCTCCCACTGAATTCGTGGCAACTCCTACCATATTTGGCCCTCCACTGGTTAGCATTGGTCCCAATACTGATGCCGTTCTTGATTGTTTCAAGATGGGTGATGAAGTTTTACCACATCTCCATGTGCTCATTTGCACTGCCCACAGTAGCTGTTGAAGGAGATCCTGAGATCTCCTCAGTGGGATCTCACGTATGAACAAGCCTCTAACTTAGCTCATGCACTCATGACTGATACCCGAGTTGTGAGATCCAAGAAGGTCAGTACCATTAATCCTAACGTGAGTCACTATTGACATGGTGCCAACTCTAGCATAAAGAGTCTTGGTTTGCAATACTTATCAAAGTTATTGGTTTAGTTGTTGGTTTCATTGTGGTGGTGTTATTCATGCTTTACATTGTTGGCTTAATGTTCGTCTTCCACTAGTGCAATATCTCTTTTGAATGTTAATTTCAACCCTTGGCCTGATATCGCAATATTACTGGTCAGGGCTGAACCCTTTGAGCCAACATTTCCCTTTAAATATGCCGAGTGGAGTGGAGGAAACCCATGCAATGTCGACTGTGTCCTTTCTTGTCCAGAAACACAAAGGTTGACATGTGCAACCCGCTCCTCACTCTTGTGCAAGGGTCACTCTCACCAAAGAGGCCTGTGAGCAGGCACTGGTATCACGATGCTTCAGAAGTGAGCATTTCAAGAAGGACCTCGATGATGCTTGGGAACAGCTCAAGAATACGACCAAGACTATCGCACTAGCCAATAAGAAGAGTATCAACCATGTTCAGCATGAACTACACTTCAGTCATCATGCATTCTGAAAGCAGCACTCCAAGATATCCGCTTGGAATGCCTTCACATGGAAAAAGAAATGTGAATGGGCGTCACAAGATTCCAGTATGTGGTCGCTATTTTTATTCTTTTCCTTGTCTAAACCACTATTTATGACACAGATTGCTGGCCCAAGTCACGATATGCTACAGTTGGGTAGGATCTAAAGACCAGACAGTATGCTCATGGGAGAATATTTAGATCCCAGACACACAGAGAAGATCTGTCCTACAAGACAGTGGGCCGTTCCTTGAACAACACCAGATCGCATCGATAATGAGGGTCAGACAAATCAACACCACACAGTCATTTCTTGAATCCTGCAAAAGAGCCATCATATTGAGGAAATGAAAGGTCTGCAATGTGATGCCCATCTATCAACCAGAGAAACATCATGCAAAGACCATGCTCATTATCATGACATCCCTGTGACATGAACCCTCCACAAGTTCCTGAGCAGGACATGTGGAGAAGGACAATACTGTCAGGATTTGATTGATGATTCCCCATGTTCTGGATCACATCACAGGTACATACAGCCAGCATCATGCATTGAATACTGAGTCATCATTCACAGCTTCACATCCACAACAGACCCTGAAAGACAGTCATGTGGACTTAGACAAGGCATTCCACACTGTGCTGCCCATTTTCTTGCTTGCACTTGTGGCACATGACACATGATGCCACCCTACAATATATTAGGATCTCGCAGCAATGTCCTTGGCATCGATAGTCTCATACTCGAGAAAGAGATGTTCATGACACACTTGAGGTAGATGTCACTGCCCAAGGGTACACACTGGGGTCTCCCAAGCTATGCACCCTGGTTTCTGTTCTGATCAAAATGTTGAATGCCCCATTCATGTTGGCCATTGATGAACACTAGTCCTGGTAGTCCGGTAGTCCGGCCGGTCTAGCCGAGCGTCCGGAGGGGGGATTGCGAGGGCAATTTTCTGTGGGTAGACAGTTGTTGTGAGCCAAGGTGGAGCCGGCCCGTTTATGAACGAGCACAATTTTTATAGCCCGGGAAGTCCCAGGGCTCTGTAAGCACGGCGGAACAAACTAAATGGTCTGAGACATTGGTGGTAGCACCGGAGGTATAGTCCATGGGACACATGTATGAAAAGAGCTCGTGGAAACAGTGGAAATACAGAATTTATTGTAAAAATAAATTTTAAAAGGTATCTGAAAGTGATTAAATACACCGCCGGCGCAGTAGGTAGTACTGCCCGCAATCCGGTAATAGTCCGATCGTAGTCCGGTATTTGTATGTAAGAAGGTGGTAAGTAAATACTAACAGTTCTCAAACGGAATAGAAGTATGAACATATTTCAACACTATACCGATCATGATATAAGATTTATAAATGTAGAGATGTGCTGCACTCTACATCTGCGGGGGACCTGGCTACTAACCGCCCCCAGACGCGACCTGATGACTAAGCACAATGCGGTGTTTGAAACGCACGTCACATCAAGACGCGACTCGGCTGTGGCACGCGTTTCTCCACTCACTCTCATCGTATTACACTACATCTACGATCCTACTATGGCGACCTTCAACAGCAAGTTCGACCGTTATCACGCGTTGGCGGACGCGGGAACAATATGCAGGCAGACCGTCCGCAAGCTTTTCCAGGACGTGACGGCCCGTATTGAGGCGGTCTCCAAGACCGTTCCGGACGACAAGGAGGAGCTTGAAGAGGAGCGAAAAATGTGGATTGTGGAGTTCGGGGGTGCAATGGTACGTTGCTAATACTTCTAGGTGCTAAGCGACTCACGGACTCACAGAACGAGTGGGAAGCGGCCCAACGGGACGCAGATGCCCTCCAGGTCGACACCGAGGTGCCCCCTGATGTCGTTTCATCAATAATGGAGGGCGAAAAGATATTCGCCCAATGGATAGAGCAAGCTAAGGTTCCCCCGGTCCCCACCCCGACGCAGCGGACAGAGGCTGAGGAGCCGGCACCCTCGGTTGAGGAGGCTCCGGGGCCATCAAAGAAGGTGGGTGGCAATTCAAAGAGACTAGGGGGGAATTCTAACCGTGATTACAGAGAAGCCTCGAGGATGCTGAGGAAGGGGCGCGCGCCGGTACGTCGAAGAAGAGGGCACCGGGGCCAAGTTCCGCCCCGGAGCCATGCGAGACGTGCGTGCGTGCGGACCGGGTCGACGAGTGCAAAAAGGGCTCCGGCGCGGCATGCACACGCTGCAGCAAACTCAAGGGTCGCTGCAGCTGGGCAGCGGGGAAGTCCGGGCCACGCAAACGAAAGGTAGAGGCGGTCGTTGAGCGGCCAAAAGGTGAGTGATTGAGCAAGTGCAGGACGATAACTAACGAATAAACAGAAAAACGGGTAATACGACCAACCGCCAAGGCCGATTTCACCAAGCAGGCGGCCCCTCTCTTCCTCCTCTCCAGTTCGTTGAGTGAAGACGAAGACGCGACGAAGCAAGCTCCCGCCCCCAGCAAAACAAAAGGCAAGAGCACGGCGAAGGCGGTCGAGGCGGCTCCTGAGTGGCCAGCGCGCGCGGTCCTAGTGCGCCGGTTCAAAACCATTCAAGTGGAGCTGTTCCGGGTCCGTGCTGGCCTCAAAGACCTTGAGGTCCAGCAGGATCACATGTTGGAGGAATTCACGAAGGTTGTCCGGGAGTTGGAGGAGCTGGACAGGAAGGAGGGAGTGCGGCCCTCGTAGTCATGCCCGTTGTGTAACATAGACACCAAATTGTCATTATCCGTCCGGTCAGTGAGAAGTAAGTTCTCCGAATGTGACCCAGACACTGCGGCGCAGGTGCATGAGCAAAAGACTAGGGCTGGGCAATTACGATTAAATAGAGTCCAAGCCCATAATATAATTTACTGTATTCTATCCATGGTTGGGCGTCGGAATGATGTAATGTAATCATTCGTACTCAAAATTAACCCGAGAGAGCGAACCTCCGAGTGTTGAGCTCAAGGGGGAGTGGCTAGGTATTGCAAGCTCTGGTGCCACATATGCCATGGCCGATATGAATGTTCCAGGACACTTGACTGATGAGGAGGACCCTAGAAACGTGCCAAAGGGGCCGATAAATGAGTCAGGAAGTGAGCACGAAGGGTCTGAGCAACAGGTCAAAGACTACTCACCTGGTGATACTCGATGATACTCGATACGACCCAAGCGACTCGGGAAGCGATGGAGCAGCTGAACCACACAGCTCCAACAGTGGCCTACAACACCATATAGGTGGGCACACCAGCCGCATGGACTATCTGAGGCCGCCATGTCGAGACAGAGGGCCAGGTGGTCGGGTGAGCAATCAGGGCGACCAGATCGAAACGGGACCTATCGAGGGCAATCAGGACCGCGGGAATAATGGATGCGGCACCCACATGACCCAGATAGCATGCAGAATGGATGGCGCAACAGGCAGAGCATGCCATGACTCAATCTGAGTCAAAACGGATCTGCTAGCTGAGGCAGAACAAAATCAGCATGAACGATATGGACAGTGCATGGCACACATACCAGTACCAACAGATGGGAAATGGAAGGTCCAACGATGACCAATCGAGCCTGCGAATCCACCACGCTGACGTGGAAAGTTGAAGACCGGCGCTAGGGTTGTTCACGGGTACGGGTAACACCGTGGTATTTTGATGGCGGGTATGGCGGGTACGGGTATGGTGTGCCTGTTATTCACCCGTGCCCACACCGCACACCGTACCTGTGGTAGTACGGGTTCCCATGGGTATGCTAGTACCTCCAGCCCATGTATGGCATGTCTCTGATTCTGTTCGGAGCCTCACACAGAGGCCGAGCAGTGTGGGAATTCTTTTGTGACACACCACCACAAGTCTAATTCATTCACCTTATCACCATTTTTCACCCCATTTCAGAATCTAACTAGCTTCATGGATTGCTTTTTGTGCATGGCAACTTGTAAACACCGAAGGAAAAGCAACGGAACCTGAGGCTGTCGTCACTCGACCTGGATGACCACCCATTGACCTGCACAGCCCAACCTGTCTTCAAGTCCATTTTGTGATGCCTGCTACCTCTGCTAGAGCTGTCCCAGCCACCATGTCTGCTCAGACCACAAAGACGACTGTGGTGGCCCCATCAAAAACATCAAAAGGGGTGACACTGATTATTTCTCCACTAAAGAGGCCCAAACTTTCACTAACTCCTTCTACTGATCAGCCTAATAGCCATGGTACCACTGTCATTGATGTGGATGGCATTGATGATCCTAGTGCTGCTGATAAGGATGGTCTGGACGAGACAAACTCAAGCATTGAAGAAGACCTGGCAGCACAACTTGGTAAGCAATACATTGTATCTACCTGAACCAGAGCTTGTAACATCATTCACTTAGCGTCACTCAAGAAAAGCTGGTGGTCACCCATCTACTCTCTTTTCAAGCTGGATGTGGTGAAGATCGAATATGTTGATGGACATCTTGTCCATTTTTTCACCTGTGCTGCACAAAAATGCAAGAATTCAGTGGGTGGGGTCCAATGTTACCAGAATTCAAAGGATCATGCATCTACAGCAAATCTCAGGCACTGTGCAGTGGCTTGCTGGGGCAAGGATGCTGTTGACAATGCTTGCAATAGTAATAATCCACAGGGCCTGAGTGGTAGTATCTATGCAGCATTTGCTCATCAGGGTGACAAGCAGCCGGTTTACCACACACAGCACATGCTCAGTAATGATGAAATGCGGTATATCAATTCTTGCTTCATATTGCAAGTCCTAACTCAGACTTCTTAGACTTCAACTTGTACGCTGGATTACTGAAAACAACTGCCCACTCAATATCATTAATGACCGTGTACTTCGTGAGATCCTTACAGCTGGACGGCCAAGTCTCACATTGCCGTTATGCACAACATTATTGTGTGACATACCTATGTTATTCAAGGAGTGCCAATGACGCATTGGAAAGGTCTTACGGGTCAGTTGTTCCTTGCTTAGACTTTATCAAATTTACATCAGGCATGTTAGGCACACCCTGGGCATCTCCACTTTGCCACTGACACCTGGACATCCCCAAATCACTATGCATTTGTGGCTTGAATGGTCCATTTTGAGTACAAGTAAGAACCCCTCTGTTTCTTGCTTGATATCGTTGAAGTTCCAGAGGTATGTTGCGATTACCAGGCTCGACAGCTACTAACTTGATCCCTTAGTCTCACAACGGCATTGTACTGGCACGGGTGTTTCAGGAGATGCTTGAGTGATTTGACCTTACAAAAAAAGTAAGATATATAATCATACGTTTTCATTGGTTACTCTGGACATATTATCTATAGATTTTGTCTGTTAATGCAGATAATGCAAGCTCAAATGATACGCAGGCAAAGAAACTGGCAACGCTAATGAACTCTTTTGAAGTAGCCAATTGGGTGCGCTGCTTCAATCACACAATTCAGTTAGCCACAAAGGCTCTTCTTCAACCACTCAATCCAGGAATTATGGGTAGGGACAATGACATGGAAGTTGATGGAGACGATGCAGAGTATTCTCACATGCCTGATATAGACATGAACAATGATGATGATGAGGTGACTATTGATGATATATTTGATGATGGCAGGTCAGATGGTGCCGAGTAGGTAGATGACCCAGGGGATGATGTTGACGAGTTGGAGGTTATGCTCAATGCAGAAAAAGACAACATCTTATCTGAAACCATGATTGTTCAGGATGCAGTTAACAAGGTTTGTGCACCCTTTCGCTCACTTGCTCTTTACAAAGGTCATTGCTAGGTTCGTTGACTATCATTTGCGGTTGTCCACTCAACCACGAAGGCACTTCCTGCATGGCGTGTCCACTGCAAAGAAGCTGACCTGAAAGCTAATCTAATTCCCCGTGATGTGGTAACTCGCTGGAACTCCACTTACGATATGTTGGCATTTACTTTGCAGTACCAGGATGTCATCGACAAGATCACGGTCAACAAGAAGTTACCTCAGCTCCGTAAGTATGAGCTTGACGAGGCTGAGTGGGCAGTCATCAAAGACTTGGTTACCATACTTGAGGTGGTTTATACTCAGCTTGGTCACTCCCAGGTGTATCATTACTTATTTCTTGATAGTGCTATAAACAGGCAACATTATTCTTCTCTCAAAACTCAGCATCGATTGCAGCCATGATCCCTGCAATGGACAAGCTCAACCACCACCTAGACCAGAAATCATGAGAAAAGTTCAGTGCAGCCATACTCTCAGCCATGAAGCTTGCCCGAAATAAGATGGACCGCTACTGGAAAGTAACAGACGACTCTAACATGTACAGAATTGCCATGGGTACATTTTGAATTTCAGACCTACATCTACCTGAACTCACTTGCCATATGTGTACACGTCTTGCACCTTCAATAAAGTGCTTCACCCAGGATTGAAGCTCAAGTACTTTCAAGAGCGGCACTGGGAAGACGAATGGATTGACATGGCCGAAAATATCGTCCAAGAAGAGTGGTTAGACCACTACAAAAACCAAGTCACACCAGCTGTTATGCCAGCAATTTCTGGTGAGAAGAAGGATCAGGTATATATCTGCCATCTCGCAGGCCAGTTGCTTTTGCTGATCAATTTGTCGGTTGAAGCACTGCAGTACTGTCGAGGACTTTGGCAATATCTCTCTTGCAGCAGCCACCATCCCAGAGGATGAACTCAATGAATACTTGCGAGAACCAATTGAAGTTGTCCAAGATCCCCTTCAGTGATGGAACGTGAATAAGCAGAAGTATCCAAACCTTCACCGTATGGCTCTCAACTATCTCAGCATTCCTGGTGAGTTCGTTTTCATCATTGCATGATCATAGCTTAGTCTTGGGCTATGCCCATCTGTCTAGCAACATCCATAGCCGTTGAGCAAGTATTCTCGCAGGGACGGCAGCTTTTACACTTCACCCACAACAGGTTGTCAGCACAGTCTATACAAGCATTCTTATGTCTTGGATCATGGATGCAATATGATCTGGTGTCCTCAAGTGATCTTGTTGCAATCATTCAGTAGCAGAAAAAGAGGAAAGCTGCTTCGGAGTAGCTATCACTACCTATTAGTGCGTATAGTATGAGTTCTAGCGTCCTGGTTAGTGAGTATGCAAAGTGAGATTTTGTTAGATGGCCTATGGGCCAGCCCTCCACACCGTGGGTAACAGGTCATACCATGGGTAGTACAGGTCAGTGTTGACCTGTACCTGTTGCAGGTACGGTGTTGGCAGGTATGGGTACGGTGTTCATTCACCAACCCATGGTGTGATCCGTGAACAACCCTAAAGACCGCACCTGGAGATGTCAGCCAAAAGGGGTATATGCTGAGTGGGACACCCACATAAAGGCCATAGCGGGTGGATTATAGCGTCGGAATAGGCTGTACATGAAGTACAGGAGCCAGGGGAAGCGATCTGACAGCGCAAAACGCGAGTACGAAGGGTTGAAGTCAACTGAAGACAGACCGCACGCACTGAAGCCACAGCGGACATGGTGAGCCGCGACTTACCATATAGGGTAACCGCTCAGCGCAGCCACACAGACACATCAAGACCGACATGGACTCACCACGGACACATCAACGGACCCTATAGACAATGAAAAAATATTATATCGAAGCTACAGCTACATTCCTGCAGATGCTGCTGCTGCTAGAGCTGAGGAGTTGAAACCGGGCATACAGGCAAGTACCCGAGGCATGGTTACCATATATAGACATCACTCAAGTGCACTCAAAACAGACTACTATGGGCTACACAGACTCAACCCAGACTACCCACGGACTCGGAAACTACATATAATTTCAATCAGGTATTCATTCTTTTGATTTACCTATTACTTTACTTGACATTAGGCAAACATTTGTGCCTATGGTCTACAGCTGGATGAGGTTGGTGATTGGCATGATAACTGCATTTGAAGTGTGATTGCATGTTGAGTGGCCAAGAAAGAACATGTTGACATTGTTGTCAAAGGCACAGAATGACTTGAACAAGTACATGTAAGTGAGTGGGTGTGGGCAATGGCCAAGGTGAGGTAATAGCCTGAATATGACTTGGACTTCAGCTACATGCAGTTCTATTGTTCAATATCAATGTTTTTTATTTATTTTATTTTGACTGGTAGAGACCATTGACTTACCATGAAACCCCCCTATCCTGTGTCCTTGTCCATCAACCTTCAATAGAACAGTGTCATATCATGCTAGTATAGGAGGCTTGTGAAGACCATTGGCACATTCTAGATGGGAACATATTCTTGCAATTTGTCATATCTGTCCAATCTAGATCCTCAGATCCAACTCTGGACTCAACTCTGGACTCATCTCCTGTGACTTCTGATACATTCTCAACAAGTCCATACCTCTGACATTCTGGATACTTTCTGTTTAGTATTCCTTGTTCTTCACTATTGTGAACTCTAGGAGCCCACACCACTGGCCTCAGCTTCACAGGCTATTACCAAGCCTTAACCGAACCAACTTGCTTGAAGCAAGTACAGGCCTTTTTGGGCCTTTGTAACTATTACTGAAAATTCATCACAGGTTTTGCTGACATTGCCAGGCAATTGAACAACCTAACCAAAAAAGACACCCCCTTTTGGTGGGGTTATGAAGAAAAATGGGCATTCAAAGCCCTCAAAAAGAAGTTCACAGAAGCTCTGCTTCTTGCATACCCAGACTCAACACAAGGCATGAGATTAGAAACTGACACCTCAGATATTGCAACAGGAGCTGTTCTCTGGCAGAAATGTGAAGACATGGAATGGTGACCCTGTGCCTTCCTCTTGCATAGCTCTAACTCTGCTAAGTGGAATTACCCTATTTATGACAAGGAACTGCTTGCAGTCATTTGCACCCTGGAAGAATAGTGTCATTATCTGATCAGAAGGGACACATTCAAAGTCTGGACCAATCATAGAAATCTAGAATACTGGAAGAAGCTGCAAACATTATCTGGCCAACAAGCATGTTGGCATGTGCTTCTCCAGGAATTCAAACTTACATTCATTTACTGACCTGGATCTACAAACCAAGCCAATGCACTCTCTCACCGTCCAGATCACAGCGATGCTGTTACAGACTTAAACAAAGATATCATTATGTTACCTGAAAAGCTATTTATATCAGGGGTTACCTTAGAATCACCCTTTCATATAAACCTACAAAATGAATTAGAAAAAATACAAAATGAAAAAATAAATCACTTCACCTATGATACTGCCTCCTCCCTTTTCATAATTGAAGATTCTGATCGCATTTACATGCTGGAATCCCTCTGCTTTGATCTTCTTAAGTTATCTCATGGTGATCCAGTATCTGGACACATGGGCATGTACTGCACTTATGATAGAATATAACGCATGTTCTCCTGGCCAGGGATGCACAAAGATATCACCAATTATGTAAACCACTGTGACATGTGCGCCCTCATGAAGGGATTGCAAACAGCACCAAAGCAGTCAATTCAGTGCCTCCCTGTGTCCAAGCGACCTTGGGAAGATTTATCTGTAGATTTCGTTACCAGACTTCCAGAAAGCCATGGCTTTGATGCTATTTGAATTATTGTTGATTGATTTAGCAAAGAAGTTATTTATGAACCATGTAAAAAGGCCACATCCTCAATGGATCTTGGCAAAATATTCAGGGATGCTATATGGTATATATATGACCTCCACTATCATATTGGACTGGGGTCCACAATTCATCTCAGAGTTCACAATGGAGTTGTGTAACCTCCTTGGGATCTCTCAGAAGATCTCTACTGCCTATC
>JBBPMX010000136.1:0-24158 GCA_038090515.1 Pulveroboletus cf. viridisquamosus | reverse complement strand
ATTTAATGCAATAGGCAAAATATGATATATTGGCAGACAATTAGTCCTACACCTAAATTTGTAGTATGGATGGTGTACTAAATGTGTGTCAATATTTGTTGTATTGTCCCAAACTATATATTCCACCCAATAACTGCGCCATGACGCAAACAGCATGTCATATCCATCGAATCCGGTACTCCAGACTCAACTCCGGACAACTCCGGACACCTTTCCTGCAACCTCTGGTGCGTTCTTGATGAGTCCACATTCCTGACACCCCGGACCCTCTGTATTTAGCATTCCTTGTTCTTAGTGTTACGCTCCATTCTTCGCTTACAGTACATAGCCACTAGCTTCGCCCCAGTTCACCCTCCGTCCCTGTGCCCACTTAGGAGCACAGCTCCGGTATACCTAGCATCCGCACTCCGGACTATTAGTAAGACCTATGTTCTACTCCTGTATATAAAGTCCCCACACTTGTAGTAGATACTCCAGTTTGAATATCGACTTGGACAGTCTCCCAAGCTCACTCTGACCCCCTTGAGTCTCTAAGACTCTCTTCTGAACCATCCTCGGTCTCGTTGCTTGCAACAAGACCAATCCGACTTCTTCCGCCTGTTCTGAAATCACAGGACACCCCCGGAGTTGTGACAAGGGCGCACCACATACGGTGAAGCCAAGTCCTGCTCGAACTCCGGAGTCCCAGAGTTACCTCCCAGAGATCCCGGTTCTAACAGCAGTCAGCTGCCTCCATCTTCCACCAGTTGGCAATTTCATTCACCTTCTTAATCTTCTTAGCAACCCTGGTATTGAGGATCACCTCAATACCACACTTCTGGGCATCTTTGAGGCAGCTGCAAGTGTAGGCCTGTAACACATGAGTAGACGAACAGCAGTTAGACCAGACAGACATACAGTGGCTCAAAAAACTGTCTGGATGTTTGCATATTTTACACTAAACACAATATTCTGCAATAACCACTAACCCTAACCATAGCATGTGAGTGTATAAAATAGAGTAATCATTCCTGGCTTTCTACTGGTCCAAGGGTCAAGAGAATTGGGTAAGATCTGATGAAATGGCAGCCATTTCAAAATGACTACTCATTCAGATAGTTTTTTGACTTTATATAAATCTAGGTATCTAGTACTTGGTATGAGCTACTTTTGCCTTGATTACTGCTTCTATCCTTCTGGGCATGCTTTCTATCCATTTCTGATACTGTTTCTTAGAAAATTTCCTCCACTGCTCTACTACTCTATCCCATAGTTGATGAACTCCTTTAGGTGCATTTTCATAGGCTGAAAGACATCTTTTAAGATGATTCCAAGTATGCTCAATAGAATTGAGGTCTGGAGACTGTGCAGGCCAATCCAGAAGGTTGATATCTTGTTCTTCAAACCAAGTCCTCTTCTGAAGGTATGCTTGGGATCATTATCTTGTTGAAAGATAATGTCTTCTTCTGGAATTCCAGATTTCTCCATACTTTCTAGCAGCCCTTGCTCCAGAATGGCCACATACTGTTCAGCATTCATCCTTCCCTCCACTTCACTCAAAACCCCCACTCCATTCCACCCAATGCAGCCCCATACCATTAATGAGCCTCCTCCAAACTTAATTGTATCTTTGACTTCTCTGGCAATTAGTCCCTCTCCCTGCTTTTTCCACACATACTCTTGCCCATCTGACCCAATTCTATTTATTTTGATCTCATCTGACCATATAACTCTTTTCCAGTCCTCTACAGTCCAGTGCTGGTACTTGAGAGCAAAGGCTAATCTCCTTTTCCTGTGACTGCTAGATAGTAGAAGCTTTTTCTTCTTCACCACAGCTTTTAATGAGGCTTCCTTTCTCACTGTCTGGGAGCAGACAGGAACATCAATGATGGAATTGATGTAATGGGTGGCTTCAACTGCATTTTTGACCTTGCCAGTAATGATTTTCTGAACAATAGCCCTTTTATTGATAGAAGTAAGCATTGAAGGGCAGCCACCATGAAGTTTAGGACCCTCTAGCTGAAGTTCCTGAAGGACCTGGGCCACTGTAGACTTCCCTAGACCAGTTTGAGAAGCAATTTTCCTAGAGGAAAGACCCAGAGAAGAGAGGGAAATGATATTATTTCTTTGGGAGATGAAAATAGGTTTCATAGTGAGGGTGGGAAAATTAACATGGAATAATAGGGTGTATATATAGTGACTGACACTTAGTTACATAAGGGTAACATAATAGAACCATTACCAGATGTATGTAATCACATTACAGCATGCCAGGGTTCAATATATGTAATTAAAACTTAAAGTCAAAAAACTATCTGAATGAGTAGTTATTTTGAAATGGCTGCTGCCATTTCATCAGATCTTACCCAATTCCCTTGGCCCTTGAACTGGTAGAAAGCCAGGAATGAGTACTCTATTTCATACACTTACATGTTATGGTTAGGATTAGTGGTTATTGTGGAATATTGTGTTTAGTGTAAAACATGCAAACATCTAGACAGTTTTTTGAGCCACTGTAATATGTGAAATCTCAATTACTTATCAAATATCTTGTAAAACTGTCATTATTTTAAGATCAAGGTTCAAATAAGCAATGTCCACATTTTGCTTAGGAGTCTGGAGAATAGATACTAAGTATTCTGGGGCTTTGCTCCTAAATAAGCACAGGGATAGAAGGTGAATTAGAGTGAGACTAGGAGTTATATATGATAAGATATAAGTATGAAACAAGATGAACTAAATATAGAAGATCCAGAATGTTAACAATGCAGACTTATCAAGAACACACTGGAGATCAAGAAAAATAGATCTGGATTTGAGTCTGGAGGGTAAAAGCATATGAGATACAATAGTCACAGGACCCAGACAATTTCTACTCCACCTCTGGTTTATATTCATCAGTAATTGTGAAGTCATCTCCTAATCTAGCAAGTAGTAAGACATAGTGGCCCTTTTCACCATGGAATTGAAATATATTGGGCTGTCATATCTGTTCTGAATCCCATACACCAAACCTCTACTCCAAACCACTTGGTCTAATTCCATATCTTCTTACTCAGACTTCACTCCCTTCCTATTAGACTTCTGTATCTTCCTTATTTAGTATTCCCCCTGTTTACCTTTGACCCTTCATTCTTAGTCCTAATCTTTAATTATATCCTTAGACTCTTCACCATACCATATGTTTCCCTTACATATGTTTTTCTTCACCATATGCTTCCTCCTTTATCTAACATACCTTACCATGCATTCCTCTATTCCTCTGTCTGAACTCTAAACCAGACTTTAGTATATAAACCCTCTGTACTTCATTTTGCATCTTAGTACAAATATTGAGCTAGTCTCTTTCCTTCTCCTGTCCAATTCAAGTTAGTCTTCTCTAGATTCCAGTCTGGTCCCTTTTGTCTCTCTTTTCCTCTCTTCTTCTCCTTCTATGAAATACAAGGACAGAGCCTAGGAAAGGGTGCAATGCATATGTCCTGCACCAGGTCCTCCTAAATACCTTCTTGTCACTCCAACCTCCATTCATCCTTTTTTTACAAACTTCATATACTAACCTTTGAATCTCTGATCAGACTTGAGTCCAGAGAAACCAGGCTTGATGTTATATCATATATGCTGACCTAATTATTTTTCACTTTCACTTCACTCGTTCACCAATCACATGACCAGATCACATGACACAGCCAAGACCATGACATCATATGACGTCACAACATGTGATCACCTCTTTTAATTACTGTCACTACACTTCCATATCACTGTAGAAGTTTGCAGCCTCCTACAGTTGTAGGTTGTCCTTTCTAGCTCTTCCAGGTGTCTATCAAGCCTCCCTGTTGTGTTCCATATCTGTCTGTATCACCTCAAGGTCAGTCCATTTCATTTCTTGTTTATCCGATTCATTCATCTGGTCCTGGGTTCTTGTTAGAACCAGGATCTCTGGGAGGTAACTCCGGAACTCTGGAGTTCGAGCAGGACTTGGCTTCACCGTATGTGGTGTGCCCTTGTCACAACTCCGGGGGTGTCCTGTAATTTTGGAACGGGCGGGAGAAGTCAGATTGGTCTTGTTGCAAGCAACAAGGCTGAGGATGGTTCAGAAGAGAGTCTTAGAGACTCAAGGGGGTCAGAGTGTTATGACTGCGACAAGCAGCCATCGGAAGGGACGGGAAACCCTTCGGCCAGAAGAAACAACCAAACCTAACAGCTGATAACGAGGCTAGCCGGCAAGGAGAGAAAGCCTGTAACCCTGGCAAGGGAGCTACAAGTGCCAGCGAGCCACGTCGAGGGAGTGCCCATAGCAGACGAGGTTTCAACCCAAGTCCCAGGGGCCCAAGAGCAGTGAACTAGACAAGTGGTCAAAGCTGGGGTTTAGCCAGCTGGGACCGCCACCTTATATATTGTACAGGCCTGCGCACAGACCAAGCAGTACACTACTATACATGGTAACTAATAGATAAGGCTATGCTACATATGGAAGGACGATAATGACCATGGGTAGAGAATGGAAGTGTGGATGGAGATGAGATGTGCAAGGCTGCCATGAGGCAAACCCTGAGATCTGGATCTGAGATCTGCGGAGATGAGAATCTAGATAAATAGGGGTGATACATGAGGAGGAGATTAGATCGGATCGGGAGATCTAGGAGGTGGCAGGATTGCCGTGGAGATCCGATGGAGATAAGGGTTAGGGTAGTCTAAGGGTTGTTAACGTGTAACCCTAGAGGCTATGATGTCATAGGCTGGACTCATCAGGTGATGGATGATGTCATAGCACGTGACTGGTCATGTGATCGGCCTCGTGGAGGTCACGTGATGAAAGGAACATGAGGAGTAAGGAAAGTGATGAAAAGAGTGTGAAGATAAAAGTTAGTTGCACGCAGTTCATAACACAGAGTGAGTTTTGGGAGACTGTCCAAGTCGATATTCAAACTGGAGTATCTACTACAAGTGCAGGGACTTTATATACGGGAGTAGAACATAGGTCTTACTAATAGTTTGGAGTGCAGATGCTAAGTGTACCAGAGCTGTGCTCCTAAGCGGGCACAGGGACGGAGGGTGAACTGGGGCGAAGCTAATGGCTATATACTGTAAGCGAAGAATGGAGCGTAACACTAAGAACAAGGAATGCTAAATACAGGGGTCCAGGGTGTCAGGGATGTGGACTCATCGAGAACATACCAGAGGTCACAGGAAAGGTGTCCGGAGTTGTCCGGAGTTAAGTCCAGAGTTGTGTGGATTCGACGGATATGACAGTTCTTATGTACCCATTGTAAAACAACGATTCTTTCCAGGATGGAAAAGGATCTATGAAAATGGGTGCGAGTGTACTCAACCCAAGGGAGGGTGTCAGATGGTAGCAGCCCGAGATATGGACAAGGACTGAGGGAAAGATCAAGATGATAGAAAGATCCCCCCCATTCAGAAGCATGGGTACACCAGTTTTATAGTCCCAGGTATGCCCGTAGACTTCTATCTACGAGATAAAACAAACCCAAGGCCAATCGGCACCCAGGGAACATATAGACTAAAACTATCCAGTCCAGATGATTCGAATCCGGTACTGGACTGACGTGATCCAGACCTGGATAAACGGGCAGATTGTACAAATGAACTTGGAAAAACAAGAAACAAACAAAATACAAAATAAACCTACCTGGATGGACTGTAAATGTGATGGATGCTTGAGTGGACCAAAAAGGGAGCTATATAACTATCAGGCCTCACTCTGAGAGAGAATGAAGCGCAAAGGATTAGAATTCCAAGCGTGAGGAAAGATACAGGCGAGTACACTACTTATATACCTAGCTACTGTTTGTATATGTTGTGGGAATGGAACTTCATAGAATATCATGGAATGATTATGTAAGCGGTGACATCATAGATGGAATGTTCGAGAATGTTTGAGATAAGATGAGATAAGGGGAGATCACGTGATGTGATAAGATAAGATAAGAGAGAGAGAGAGAAGAGAAATGGACGGTTCTGACATTACCCCCTTTTCAATGCCGATACTCCGGATCGGTGAGAGGGGCGAAGTCGAATAGGTGTTGGGGAAGGCGGTTGACGGTTTCGGCGAAGTCGCATATGCTTTGTCGCTCGAAGAAAGGAGTGAAGGGGGAGTTGCAACAATCTTGATCACAAGTATCGTCGCAGATGACCCGTATGGCGGACGGATTTTGCTCGTGGAATTGTTTGACCATGTCCGGGGCGTTGGTGACGTTGGTCTTAGGTTCCCAGGTTCTGTCTTCTTTTGGGTAACCTTTCCACTGTACGAGATACTCCGTTTTGCCGCGCTTCTTTCGAGAGTCGACTATTTCCTCTACCTCGTATTCCGGTTTTTGTTGGACGATGACCGGGTTCGGAGGAGTGGGTTTCTTTTGCGACGGGAATGAGCCGGTTTCGTATGGCCAGAGATGTGATTCGTGGAAGACCGGGTGGATGGTTCGCCATGTCTTTGGTAGGGCGAGTTCGTAAGCAGCGGGTCCGACTTTCTTTAGGACTTTGAATGGTCCGTGTTTTTTATCGTCGAGTTTTTTTGTTGGACGATCTGTTCGGATGTGTGCCGCATCTACGAGTACGAAATCTCTGGGTTTGTACTCGCGGATCTCTCGGGTCTTTCGGTCATAATATTTTTTCATCTCGGCCAACGCCTTTTCTAACGCCATCTTTGCTTGTTCGCGTGACTCTTTCATTTTGGTCACAAATTGCGTAGCGTCTTCATTTCGGACTTGGGCACGGCTGTCTTCGGATATTGTGGGCTGATGTCCAAAGTTTAGTAAGAACGGCGATGTGCCGGTCGCACTGGTGGTTTTCTGATTGTGTGCGAATTCGGCTAGCGCGAGCCATTCTGCCCAGTCGTTCTGCTTGTGGTTGACGTATAGTCGAAGGTATAACTCCACTTCCGAGTTCTTTCTCTCGGTTTGGCCGTCTGTTTGTGGGTGGTAGGCCATGGAAGGATTTCCTTCGATTTTCAGCAGAGCGTATAGGTCCTTCATGAAGTTAGATACGAATTGTGGCCTGCGATCGGAGATGACTTTTCGGGGGGTACCGTGAAGTTTAAATATGTGGTCTCTAAATATGGTAGCTACTCCTTTGGCAGTGATAGATGAGGATATCGGGAATAGTCTTATCATTTTTGAGAATCGATCTACTATGACGAGGATTGCGTCATGTCCTTGTGATTCGGGTAGTGGACCGATGATGTCAAGCGAGATAATCTCCCACAGGTAATCGGGTATTTCGTGTGGGTTGAGTGGGGTTTTCCCAGCTTGATGGGTGGTTTTGGCTTTTTGACACTGGTCACACCCTTTTACGTATTGCTCTACGTCCTTTCTGAGCATTGGCCAGTAGTATTTGGTCAGGATGAGGTCGCGGGTTTGTTTTGCGCCTGGATGTCCTGCCATTGGGTGGTCGTGGTTCTGGACAATGATTTCTTCCCATAGCTCGGGTACTTGTGGGACATAGAGTAGTTTCTTCCAGTAGATGACCCCGTTTTCCTTTTTCCAATGAGACTCTTTGTTCTGGATACCATCTTTGGTGAATTTCTCAGCCTTATGTTGGTTCCGGGTGATTTTGGAGGTGATGGTCTCGGGTAGGATGGTTCGGATTTGTTCCTCGGCCGGCGATGACTCACTCACGGCTTCGGATTTGGGGAAATATTTGGGAGGGAGAAGGATTTGTTGGGAGTTGTCGAGTTCCACCCCCTTTTCAAAGTCTGGCCTCCGGGACAGAGGGTCTGCTGGGTTGGTTTTCCCAGGACAATGAATGAAGGTGAAATCGTACTCCTGAATGATTTGTTGCCATCTGGCTTGACAGCGGGAGAGGTCGACGGGTTTTTTGTAGAATTCAAGGTTTTTGTGATCGGTTAGGACCTCGAAAGGGTGGAGGGCGCCGAGAAGATATTGACGCCATTCTTGGAGTGCGTAGATGACGGCAAGCATCTCCAGATCTGCAGCGTGGTAATTCCTTTCGGCGTCGTTCAAGGATTTGGAGATGAAGGCGATTGGATGCCATACTCCGTTTTGGCATTGGGAGAGTACGGCGCCTACTCCGATTCCTGACCCGTCGGTTTCGACTCGGAAGGGATCCGTGTCCGTTGGCATAGCGAGGGCCGGGGCTGTGGATATGGTTTCCTTTAGTTGATCCATGGCCTGTTGACACTCGTCTGTCCATTTGAACTCGTTCTTTTCCGAGGTGAGTGCGTTTAAGGGTCTCACTTTCTTGGCGAAATCCTTTACGAACCTCCAATAGAAATTAAGGAACCCTAGAAACCCGCGGAGTTGCTTTCGGGTTGTGGGTATCGGCCAGTCAAGGATGGCTTGTACCTTTTTTGGTTCCATTTTGACCTTGTTCTGCGACACTATGATCCCGAGAAACTCGGTCTCTTGGACTTCGAAGTCGCACTTGTCATGACGCAGATATAGGTGCTCTCTTCGGAGTATCTCGAGGACTTCTCTTACCACCTTTCGGTGTTCTTCTAGGTCGCTGGTGAAGATCATGATGTCGTCTATGTACACGACGACGACTCCTCTGTCGATGAGTTCTTTGAACAGGGAGTTCATCATGGTCTGGAATGTTGCCGGCGAGTTGGTGAGTCCGAAGAACATTACAAGGGGTTCAAACAGTCCTCGGTTGGTTCGGAACACGGCTTTCCATTCGTCTCCTTCTTTCATCCTTACGTTGTTATATCCCCATCTCACGTCAAACTTGGTATAGTATTTGGCGGATTTGAGTTTGTCCACCAGTTCGTTTATGAGTGGTAGGGGGTATCGGTTTCGGATGGTAACCCCGTTGAGTTTTCGGTAATCTTGGACGGGGCGGAGTCGGCCATCCTTCTTTTTGATGAAGAAGAAGGCGGAGGCGAATGGGGACTTGGAGGGTCAGATGCGTCCCGATTTGAGATTCTCCTCAAGGAATGCGTCTAACTCAGTTTGTTCTCCGGGACCGAGTGGGTAGGTCTTGCAATCGATTGTGTGATCTCCGGGTAGGAGTTCGATTGCATGGTCCCAGGGTCTTCGAGGTGGTAGTTCGTCGAATGACTCTTTAGCGAAGACATCGGCGAAGTCGTGTATGTATTCGGGGGCTGCCTCCTCGAAGGTCTTTTTCTTTTTCTGAGTGAATTCCTTGGCGGCTATCTCCGTGGACGTGTTCTGGTAAGCCTCTACGTCGATTTTGAAGAGTCGGTCTCCTTGGGAGAAACGGAACTCCTCTTTGTCGTCTTCCTCGTCGATGAGTCCGGGGAGATGATCATTCTCGCATCGGAACTCAATTCGGCCTGTGGGCCAATCGATCGAGGGGTTATGGGTCTTTAGCCAATCGTGTCCCAGGAAGATGGAGTTTGGCCCTAGATTGGTAACGGCCAGTGCGATCTTTTCGGAGTGGTCGAGTATTTTCATCTCAACTATGACGAACTCCTTAATTTCGCCTCCTGTGTTATGGGATCCGTCAGCGTTGTAGACCTTTATTGGCCTCGGGAGTGGGTGTGTATCGAGGGCATTGGCCTTGACGTATTCGGCATCTATGGACGAGCCTGTGCATCCGGAATCTATGAGGGCCTTGACCTCGAATTTGTGACCACTGTCCGTGGATATCTCCGCAGGTACTTCGAGAGAATTTCATTGTCTTCTCCGTTCAGAAGCCTTTTTGAACTTAGGCTTCTTTTGAAGATCTCTTAGTACCCACATAGCGTCCTCCATGGACATTTCCCTTAGGTCTGTGACGAGCTGGGTGTCAACTTCCGTTTGTCGTGTTTCGTGGACGAAGGACACAAGGTGTTTTTTGGCTGTGTCTATGTCTTTTTCCGCTTGTTGTTTTATCCAGCGGATTGACCACGGGTCGACGGTATTTTCCCATCGGGCTCTTCGGTGAGATCGGATCTTTTTTGGTTTGGCGTCCATGCTACCAAATCCTTGAGAACCTCGTTTAGTTTCGTCAAGGGTTTCTACCTCTTTGACTGGAGGGTTTGAAATTTTCTCAAGTATGAGTTGCACTATCTTATCAGCGACTTTCACCAAGAAGTCCTTATCGGAATTGTTGACAAGGAGGACTTTTACCTCCCCCCTGTAATCGGAGTCTATTACCCCAGCTCCGGTGGTTATAGAAGCCTTCACAGCTAAACCAGATCGGGGTACAATTCTGCTGTAATGCCCCGCAGGAACGGCCATGGAAAGCTTAGTATTTACGAGGGCCTGTCCTCGCTTTGGCACGACACACTCTTCCGCTGCGTACAGATCGTACCCTGCCGCACCAGGGGTTCCTCGCTCGGGAAGAGGTATCTTTTTATCACCGCGTTTGATCCGTAGCAGTGTCTCATGTTTTAGAATGGTGTACTTAATTTCGGGCTTGGTCTCATCACACGTTTCAACGGATAGAACATTATATTTATTTTCCGGAATGGTAACTACATTAGACGAGGTAGAGCGACCTGTATCTACTCGTCGTTTCCAAAACCCTGTTCGTTCTTTTCCACCATCTTCATACATTCCGCCAGTTCCTCAGCATTCTGGTAGAATATCTTAGCCCCTTTGAATTCGATATACCTCATTCGGGGCGGACGAGGCTTTGGCTTGTGGTCAGCGCATGGCCATGGCTTTCCACACTTGAAGCAGAGTCCTTCTGCTCTGGCTTTGTCGATGTCCATGGGTTTCCCCTGGCCACCGAATGTTCCAACCTCTTTTAAGGGTGCCGGGTTGGCGGCAATGAAGCCGGAAGGCTTGGGAGCCTTGGCGGGTGTTTCCTTGTTTGCTGGCCTAGACCAGTGTGGCATGAATTGAGGTTTTTGAGTCCCTCCGGACCTTCTAAGTTTTCGGGATGCAAGGGCAGCCTCTGTGCGGCGGAGGTGCCTTTCCCACTTCTTGATATCTTTGCTGAGACAGAGAGCCGAAGACTCTTGCTCAGCGAACGTTACAATCTCGTCTTTTACTCCTTGCTGGCAGACGCGAACCAGCTGCTCGTCAAACTCCTCATTGTGGCGGCATCCTGCTTCCGCCATAAGCTGGGACATTCTAACGAAGAAGTCCTCGATTGAGTCTCCTCCCTGCTTGAGCGTCATGAGCTTCTCGTAGGCCTCCCTCCGGGCCGTGGCAGGTCGGAAATGTTTATCCAGGTCGAGTGTGAACTCTTCCCAGTTCTGCGTGCCGATTTTCTCTTCGAAGTAGAGGTCGGCAAACCTCCTAGCAGGGTTGGCATCTTCACCCCCCATGAAGCCCAAGGTGATGATTACTTTCTGGTGATCCATGGGCTTGGCGTCGAATCCCAGAAGATAATTTTGCACGGTGGTTTGCCATGCACGGTATTTCGCTTTGTCGCCCTTGTATACGAAAGGCTTTGGGGCGACGGATTTGCCTAGTGGGTTCCCGCGGGTCTTGGGTAAGTTTACCCGGGGAGTTGGACGGATAGGAGATCGAGAGGGGCGCTTCGGGGCGGGCTCGGAATCAGAGCTCTCACCGGCCGAAGACTCCGACAATCGTGGCACAGGAGCTTTTTTCTTCCCCTTGCTCCGGGAGGGTTGTGCGAGTAGCCGCTCGCTACAGAACATCTGCGATGTAGGAGGAGGCGGTGCCTTCGACACCGGGTGAAGGAGGGGGTCCTGTTTGTAGAGACGGGCCCAGCTCTCATATCGTTCGGAGAAGGAGAGACTTTCGTCCTCGTATGTGTAGGTAACTGGTGGGTAGTCGGCACCCGACATTGGTTTTGGAGGGGTAGGGGTGAGAGGGGTGACGACGGAGATACGCTTTGTCTGCTCACTGCTAGGTCCTTCCAAAGAACTTCCTAGTGGGCGCGACTGAATGCGGGAAAATGAGGGTCCTTCAAACTCCAGGGTTTCGTCGGCCTCGGAGCTTCTTCAACAACTTGATTTGGCCGGTGTGGGTTCCGGCAAAGGGGTAGACGTTCGATAACGAACGGTGTCGGCGTGTTTCGTGCGTGGACGGCGGACGTCACAGGTATTCCGCGAACCTGGCTCCTCAAATCACAGAGGAAGCGCCCTAGTGCACTATGGGCTAACAGCAACATTATCCTTATTTATGACGGCGGACGACCGTATGACTACTGTTAACCGTGTATGCGGGAGCCCGTCAAGTGGTACTCGTGCTCTATGTTCCTTAACCCTGGACCCGGGTGGCTTTAACGCAGCTACGCGTGGATAAATCCAGTAAACACTCTTTTAAAGTCGGTGAAGACTCCTGTAATAGATCTTCTGCGGCGGATAAAAACTCACGCGCGCTCGTTCTGTGGGGATACAAAGGAACTCAACGCCTAGAGGCGGAGACAGGCGATATGGGAATAGGGTAAAGAAACGAGGTGGGATGTGATAGTGTGAAAAGTAGAAGTGGTACAGTGCGGAGCAGAGGGCTCGACGCAAAGGCAAAGTGATGATGTGAAAGGATGGAGTGATATGACTAGGCGAGGCGGGACTGCGCTCGCTGTCGTCGACGATGAAGAATTATGCTTGGAATTATATCAGGCCTCACTCTGAGAGAGAATAAAGCGCAAAGGATTAGAATTCCAAGCGTGAGGAAAGATACAGGCAAGTACACTACTTATATACCTAGCTACTGTTTGTATATGTTGTGGGAATGGAACTTCATAGAATGTCATGGAATGATTATGTAAGCGGTGACATCATAGATGGAATGTTCGAGAATGTTCGAGATAAGATGAGATAAGGGGAGATCACGTGATGTGATAAGATAAGATAAGAGAGAGAGAGAGAAGAGAAATGGACGGTTCTGACAATAACTGTAGGAGGGCTCAACCTCCTACACCGTTTCATCCAGTCTGGTTCCGTCTACTGGATCACCTGTTTATATGTATCACTCATCGATTTCACCATACATTTCATTTCATTGACATTTTACTACAATATCTTGTGTTTCTTGACTCCTCACTACTTAGATTCAAGTGTCCCTTCATAGGGCCTCAGATGTTACCATAGCTACAAAGTCCAGGGAAATGCCCAGACTATAAATGTGTTGTATTTTTCATTTCTGTCATTGTCATTTTCCCTTGTCTTCATCATTTCCCTTCATCTTCATCAGGTTCTCACGTCTTCGACTCCTATCACACTTGATCCAGTCCCTTCCGCGATCACATCCATTCGTACCCGGTCCTCACTATTGGCTGGATCATTAGTCTTCTTTCTAGAACATCGTCCAGAACCATTTTGTCTTGCTCTAGTGCACTGAGGTCAGTCATAATTGTCGGTCCCTGGTACTAACCCCCTACAGAACCCCTTGGGACAAGGAAACTCAACCCTACACACATCACCCCATACCCACTAACCATCTTTCATTACAGAACTCTCCCACACCCATGGGATATCACTTACCATACGTAGATACTTTTCACACCTTATCTGTAGCACAGCTTGGTCCATGCACCATTTCTCACAAAATATAAAGGGTGCATCCTCAGCTGGTATCCCCAGCTTTGGCCACTTGTTCCTTGTGTTAAAACCTTGGACAATAAGTGCTCTCCTCTGCTCTCTCCATCTTGCAAGGCTTTACGGAAAGCCTTTAGAAGACTTGGCTTCAGTGTTTCAACTCCATCAGAACACTTGACATGGGCCCAGTAATGTAGAACAGCACTTGGTGTGGCTTCAGACCTTCTTTGACAAGATTGGATATCTACAGAAGGCCTTTACATATTTTATAACAATCAGGTGGCCATCATTTTGTGTTGCAACTCCTAATTCCAGGCCTGAACCAAACATATTCAGCAGAAATACCACTATGTCCATGGTAACTTAGTTAGACAAGGAAAAGCTATGATCCAATATATCTCTAATAAAGATATAGTAGTAGATATATGTATTATCAAACCACTTATGAAGAACTAGAACTAGAAATTCATCAGAGATATAGATAGCTATACTTAAGCAGGAATGACAAAATATTTCATTCCTAAAAGGGTATTCTAGAGCCCCAGACTGCTAGAGGAGGCAGTAGGAATACCTACCCACCAATCCAGTCAATATCCAGACTAACAGGGCTAGAGCAAGCATATCACACCACTTGCATGTAATAAGATACTTGCATTTCATGTGTTGCCCTCCATGATATCTATTAAGATATAAACTCACATTAACCCATATGAATAGTATCCAGGAACTTGGGAGAATCCCCGTATGTGATGGGTTAAGCCCTAGAGTCCAGGGTGGATTTAAAAATCAAAATATCCTTCTTTGTATATATTAGTATGAGAGGTAATATCCTTAACTCTTTTTTCTGTGGCTAACACCATTTCCTGGGCCTTAGCTCTTGCTATTAGTGAAGGGAAAGGTTATTCATCTCAGGGTCCAACTGGGCATCTGCATTTGCCTAGTTAGATTCTTTATCAGAGGCTATTTTGCCTCCTTGTCATATCTGCTCCAAACTCTGGTCCTCTGAACCACAGACTTTGTATCTCCAAATCTGGACTTCACTCCTTCCCTCTAGACTTTTGTAGTTACCATATTTAGTATTCCCCTTGTTTCCCTTTGACCCTTCATTCCTTTCTCAACCCTTCATTCTTACCATAGACCCTTCACCACACCATATGCCTCCTCTTACATATGTTCTCCATCTCCATATGCTCTCCTCTTACCCAACATACCTTATCCATTCTTCCATCCAGATTCTGATCAGACTTCAGTATATAAACTCTATGTACTCCATTTCTGTACCTCAGTATGAATATCACATTAATCTTCTCCTAACCCTCATTCAATCTTGCTCTCTTGCTCTCTCACTCTCCTCTTTTCCTCCAATGAAATACAAGGACTGAACCTCAGCAAGGATGTGACATATAAGTCCTGTGCCAACATCCTCCTAGGTATCTCATCTCTATCCTGTCCTCTGTTCATTCTCTGACAAACTTCATATACTTATCTTTGGACCTCTGACTGGACTTGAGTCTTTGCATAGACAATTGTAGTGTTGAATCATGACAGGTAGTCAAGCTATCAGACTTGTTTACCAAACAGCTTACACTACATTTTGAGATAGCTGAGTGCCTCATGATCAGTTATGATCATGAAATTGAAGTTAAAGAGTTTATTCTCCTGTTTGAGAAGTCCCTGAATAATCATAAGTGTTTCATGCTCAAATATTTAATAGTTTTACTAAGCATTGCTCAGCTTTTTCAATATGAAATTTGCAGGCCTATATGTTTTCCAATTGGGCCTTTGCCCATATAGTGCACCTATTCCATACAAGGAAGTATCACACAGGCTCATTCTTCCTTGAGTTGATTGGCCTGAGGATAGGGAATTTACATGCTAGATCCTTGATAATTTGGAAGCACTGATTATGGATTTTCCTCTACTGGAACAGATGTCCATTCTGTTAAATCCCAGTCAATTGTATAATATATACTAAGATGCCTGGTATGAATCGAGTTAGATATTTCATCAATCTGACAAACTGTTGGATCTTGTTCAATAAACTGGGGGTCCTTTAATTCTGGATATAGGACATTTTGTCCCTATCAGCATGCATACCCTTCTGATCAATTATACAGTGACTCATAAAATTGTCCCAATATTTTGCATATTTTGATTGTTTATTAAATAACTTTTGAACACAAGCAAATATCAATAAAGTGTTAGTGTATGAATGAACATACATACTCAGGGCTGACTACCAGTAAAATAATTATGTAATTTGGATGAGAAACCATGGAAATATATACAATTCAAAACTGACACTCATTGGGACAATTATGTGAGTGTGTTTCAAAAACATAGCAAACTGAGTCTTAGTACTTGGTATGGTGCCCTTTGGCCTTGATCACTGCTTTAATCCTTCTAGGCATACTTTCAATCAACTCCTGACACACTTCTGGCTCTATCTCTTTCCACACCTTTGCAACTCTATCTCATACCTCCTAAACTCCCTTAGCTTGTGTTGAATATTGGCAAAGTTGTTTTTTGATATGATGCCAGAGGTGTTCAATGGGATTGAGGTCTGGAGACTGTGGAGGCCAGTCTAGGAGAGTGTTATTGTTATTCTCCATCCATTCCTTAGCTCTTTTGGAGATGTGCTTGGGATCATTGTCCTATTAAAATATAAGATCCTCTTGAGAAATTTCACTTTCCTCCATGCTAGGTAGCAGATTGTCCTTCAAAATGTCCACATATTCCCTCAACCTCTGCAAGTCTCCACACACCTTCCCAGCCCATACAGCCCCATACCATAATATTTCCTCTGCCAAACTTGATTGTACCCTAGATTTCCCTCTCAACTAATCTATTTCCAGACTGTTTCCACACCCACTGCCTTCCATCTGATGCAATCCTGTTGATTTTAGTTTCATCTGACCAGATTGCCCTCTTCCAATCCTTCACAATTCACTTCTTGTACTTCAAAGCAAAGTTTAAACACTTTTTTCTATGCATTGCACTAAGCAATGGCTTTTTCTTCTTTACCACAGCCTTGAATGAGTTTTTTCTGAGGATTCTTTGGACTGTTTCTGAGGAGACTGGGCTACTGTGTTAAACAGCTGAATCAGGCAGCTAGAGTCTGATGTCAAAGACTAATCATTGATGTGGCTAAATGTGCACATATCTGGAGTCTGATGTCAGAGACTAAGGAGTCCTGACATGGGACTTGCAGGTTCTACTACTCTAATGTGTAAATAGCAATAAATAATAATAAATGATATCACACTGTGACTTATACAATGTGATTGACAAGTCTAGTGGTCAGTATGTAGTCAGTCATGGTGCACAATCACCAAGCTCAATATACTGATAGTGGCATTGATGTATTTGGTGGCCTGAACAGCATTAGAAGCCTTTCCTGTGGTGATTTGAGTGAGAATAGACTGCTGAGAGCAAGAAGAAAGCTTTAAAGAATATCCAGAAGAAGGAACCAATTGGTTGGGAAGGATATCCTAGGGTACCCTGGACACAGTAGACTTGCCAATACCAGATTTGGAGGCAATTTGGTGAGTAGAATAGCCATTAGAAGCAAGAGAAAGGATATTTTCCTTTTGAGCAGAGGAGATAGAGCACATTGTGAGATGATAAGATTCTGGGAATATGAGTCCTACTTAAATAGCTTAACTATAGGTCCCATGACAGGTAACATCACCATAGCAGCAATATAATGACAGTTGATTACCATAGAAATGGTAAAGCATCACATTCCAATATATCTGAAACATACTTATATAATTGTCCCAATAAGTGTCAGTTTTGAATTGTATATATCTCCATAGTTTCTCATCCAAATTACATAATTATTTTACTGGTAGTTAGCCCTGAATATGTATGTTCATTCATACGCTGACACTTTATTGATATTTGCTTGTGTTCAGAAGTTATTTAATAAACAATCAAAATATGCAAAACATTGGGACAATTTTGTGAGTCACTGTATATCTGGATAGCAAGATTACATTCCTGCATGAGAGTGAGTGTTTAAATTCTAGCAAAAATGGGTTTGACAGAAAATGCCTTGAGAAGATGAAACAAATTAACTGCAGCCTTACTTAATATCTATCTATCTGTTAAATCAATGAAATTCTTTTACATCTTTGTGAAGAAAGTTCCCAAAGTAGTCAAGCACAACATTTCTTATCTGAACCACCTGGTGCATTGTAGACTTTAAAGTCTAGCAAATACAGAACAACAGAGTATGTAGCCATCTGTGTCCATCAAGATGGTATGGAGTGGAGGAAAGAGTAACTTGAATAGAAAGCCTGATTTCTTTCTCACCATAACTGCCAATGGAAGCTGGCCTGAAATCACATGGAACTTGCTTCTGTTAAAACCAGATCTCTGGAAGGTAACTCCAGGACATCCGGAGTTCAGACAGGACTTGGCTACACCCTTGTCACAAGTCCAGGGTGTTCTGTAATTTCGGAAGGTGAGTTAGGGTCAGAGTTGACCTTGTTGCATGTAACTAAGGTCGAGAATGGGTCAGAGAGAGTCTGGAAACTCAAGGGGGTCGGATAGTTAGAGGCTGAAGAATTTATGATGATATTTGAACAGAGGTACATATATATAACAGAAGTATGGAGACTTATACACAGATGCAAAACATGTGTATTAGTCAGAGTCCAGAGGACAGATGCTAAGTGTACTGGAGCTATGCTCCTAAGTGAAGCACAGGGATAGAGGGTGAACTGGAGTGAAGCTAGTGGCTATGTACCATAGGCAAGAAATATACCATAGGCAAGAAATGGAATGTAACAATAAGAACAAGGAATACTAAATACAGAGCATTCGAAGTGTCAGGGATGTGGACTCATTGAGAACGCACTGGAGATCACAGGAGAGGGTCGCAGGAAAGGGGTCTGAAGTTAGATCTGGAGTTGAGTCTGGATTGACAGATTGACGGATATGACAGCTTCCAGGTATGTCTATTTCTTGACTTATTCATTCTCATATATTCACACTTCATATCAGGTTAGTCTGCTGTGGACAGACCTGATTTAGTAGCAAGAGTCTTTCATGCCAAGCAGTAAGCCTTGCTCAGATTAATTCATGATGGCTACTTTGGTCAGCTAGCTGGCTTTGTCTCCACTATCAAGTACCGAAAGTGTGGTCTTCCTTATATGCATGCATCTCTTGGTCTTCCTGGAGCCTCAAGACAAATTTCATACTATGCAACTGTCATATCCGCTCCGACCTCTGGACCTCTGGACCTTTTACTCTTCTCCGTTCTCCGTAGTCTGGACTTCGTTCCTTCATACCAGACTCCGTTCTCTGAGTATCGGACTTCCTCGGTTTCCTTATTTAGTATTCCCTTTATACCTTCGTCCCTCCATTCTCTAGTTATGACCCTTAGTATCATCCCTTAGACTCTTCGCCACACCATATGCTTTCACTACGTATGCCTCCCTCTCCATATGCTTCCCTCTTATCTGACATACCTTACTATACGATCCTCCATTCCCCCGTCCGAACTCTGGACCGGACTTTAGTATATAAGCTTCCTGTACTCCGTTTCTGTACTCCAGTACGAATATCAAACCAGTCACCTCCTGTCTCTCGTCTGACCCCCTTCTCTCTCCTGTCTCTCCCTCTTTCCTACAAAATACGAGGACAGAGCCTAGGCAAGGGCACGACACATAAGTCCTGCGCCAACGTCCTCCTAGGTACCCCCTTGTTCGCTCCGAACTCCGTTCGTCCCTCCTACGAACTTTGTGCACTAACCCTTGGATCTCCGATCGGACTTGACAGCAACAAGCTGATGCCCTCATTTCTGCACAGATTCCTGATCCTGCCCTTCAACCACAACTTCACAATATTGTCTCCAAATACATGTTCCATGGCCTTTGCTCACCCCAGAGATGTCTTGAGAACAATGTCTGCAAGAAATACTTTCCCAAGCCCTTTACTACTCAGAGCTTGATCAAGGATGGCCTCCTGTCTATCATCTTCCTGTTCATCTCTCTGGCAGACAGTCTGTCATCTTCTGTGCTGATGCTCAAATTGTTGAGCTTAGTGATTACGCACTCTCAACATAACTGACTACTACACTAATGTTGTGACTGACTACTACACTAATTGTGACTGACCACTACTGTCAGTCATGTCAGTCATGTTAGTACTTATTGTTGTTTATTGTTATGTGTACACACACATGGTACAACCTGCAAGTTCCATGTCTGAACTTCTTAGTCTTTGACATTGGACTCCAACTGCTTTAACATAAATTAAGGAAGTGGTCAACAATCCAAAGGACACTCTACTTAGATGGTTTAAGACCAATCAAAATCAGGATCTCATTGCTGCTGATGCTCAAAACTATCTCTACCAAGAGTTTCCAAAAGGTCAGGTCAAGTGGAAGGTTCATCAAAGGTACAAGGCCTATGTACTGCATTCCTGTCACTGCTTGTGAATTTTTTTTTCATTTGTGTCTTTTATGTACTCACTGTGGTCAAAGGTGCTTTTTGCTTTTTCTTTTTTCAATCATCTCTTCTCACTTCCTTTTCACCACTAGATGCTACCCCCTATGAACATCTTTGTACTGTCAATGGCCATCTTTATAGTTCCTTCAAGGAGGCTTACCATGCACTTGGCCTTTTCTAAGATGACAGGAAATTGATTTATGTCTACAGGAAGCTGCCCATTTCAGAACTGGCTCTCAACTTCACAGTCTCATCATCATCATCCTGGTCCATTGTGTTAAATAGCTGACTTGGGCAGCTAGAGTCCAATGTCAGAGACTGATTATTGATGTGACTAACATGTGCACATACCTGGAGTCCAATGTTAGCAACTAAGGAGTCTGGACATGGGACTTGCAGGTTCTACTACTCTAAAGTGTAAATAACAATAAACAATAATAGATTGTGCCACACTATGGCTTATATGACATGACTGACAAGTCTAATGGTCAGTGTGTGGTCAGTCATGGTGTGCAATCACCAAGCTCAACACATTGCTCTCCTGTTGATCCATTCATCAGTGACATGCCTCTTCCACAAGGCAATTGGGACCTTCAGGAAGGAAACCAGCTCATCAATGAGCAAAGAGTATTCAATATCCAGGATCTCCAGGCCTTTTGTTGACAGAGCCTTTCCCATTCTCAATCCTGAACAGGCTAGGGCATAGTGTCACAAATGCCCAGGGCACTACCTTCTTCCTTCACAGTGTTGGTGGTTGTGGCAAGACCTATCCAGCTGGCCAAGGTCATTGCTTCTGCTGTTCATGCAAGAGATCTATCTCATTGCTCTTTGTGTTACATCACTGACCTTGCTTCTCTTCTCCTCCCTGGGGATCCCTATTCCTTGCCATGAGCAAAGAACTTGCAACATCAAGAAGGATAGATGATCTCAGACATCAGCTTCTCCATCCAGCACACCTCTCTCATCATCTGGGATGAAGCTGCCTCTTAGCATTGCCATTTCATTGAAGCTGTTGATCTTCTCTATGTGACCTTCAACCCAGAGATCATCCATTTGGAATAATTGTATAGATAATTGACTTGGGCACATTTGCCAAGATGAGCTCACAATGCTCTTGGTTCATAACTTTCCAGCCAAGATTATGCTGTCAAACTCTGATGAAAGTGATCAAGAAAGTGATCGAAAAGCTGAAGATCCAGCTCAGCCATGAATATGAAATAATTAACCTAGGTGAAACATGGTGGATCCTAGGCATGGAGATCATCCATGTTGTGATAAGTGGATTGTTGAGCTAACACAGCAATGCTACATTGAGTTGATGATACTCAATAACTGCTATGGCATGGCTGCTTGCAGACCAGCTATCATCCCCAATCAATGCTAATGTCAAGCTGGCCAAACTCCACAAAGTTGAAGCTTTTCATATCTGGTCTAACCTGGTCTCTCAGACCCACCAACTCCAGACCCAACTCTAAAATCTTTTCCTTGACCTCCAGTGCATTTTTGATGAGTCCACACTCTCAGCATTCTAGATATACCATATTCATATTTAGTTATCCTTGTTCTATATATATGTTCTATTCTTCATTCACACATAGTCACCAACTAGTTTTGCTCTTGTTCACCCCTATTTCTGTGCTTTGCCTAGGAGCACAGCTCCAGTCTATTAACTTCTGCCCTCTGAACTCTTAGTAATAATACCTATACAGGTTTTGCATCCACCTCCGTATTCCATTGTACATACCTCAGTTCAAATATCAACTTGGATTCCTCTGGATCACCTTTGTCTCTCTGGTCTGTGACCACATTCCCCTTGAGTCCCCAGACTCTCATCTGACACACTCTCAACCTCTGTTGCTTGCAACAAGGTCAATCCAACCCTTGCCTAATCTCCACAAGTACAGGATATAACTGGACTTGTGACAATTGCACACCACATAAGGTGAAGCTGAGTCCTATCAGAACTCTGGACATTCTGGAGTTACCCTAGAGATCCCACTCTTAAAAAAGCTGATGTAAAAGAGTACTAAAGTACTTTTGGTGCTTTGATATCTGCAATATGATGACTCAACCTGACCTTGCTCTCACTGTCAGAGATCTCAGTAGGCATGCTGCTGCTACCCCTAGCATCGAATATGTCATGACTCTCAAACAGGTCTATCACTATTTGCAAGAGACTCCTAACACATGCCTTATTTTTCAAGACAGCATTGATAGTGACCTACTAGGTTTCATCAATGCAGATTGGGCAGCCAATATTACTGATTGCCATTCTGTATCTGGATACATTTTTACATTAACAGGCATAGCCATTTCCTGGTCTTCAAAGAAAAAGACAACTGTCTCTCTTTTCTCTTGAACAGTAGGAAGATTGTAATGTCTAGGATCATTTCCTTGCCAGAGATTGGATCTCATGGCCACATCAGCATGCTCCTCAGGAGGCTTGGGCATTTAAAGATTAGAAATGTCAGCAAGACATGGCTGCATGATCTCATAGGCCTGTTTGTATAAGGGAGCATAAGGGTGGATATCTCTCAAGATGTTGTGCAATATGTACTGCTGAGCATAGGAAGGCATAGGAAGGCTGAAGGTGATCAGCAGGTAGGAGAGCACCTATGAGATGGTGAAGGGTACCATGAATGCAAAAGGAAACAGGGCTAGCTCCTTGAATGGCTTGATGATCATTACCACTCTCACAGATAAGACATTGTTGTATTCATGAATTTTCTTTTTGAATTCTCTCTGATGTCTAGGGTTATCAAAGAGATTCTGAAGGACTGGCCATTGCTGAATAGGAGGAGGGAGGGAGACTTGACCTTGCAAGCAGCTAGTGCCAAAGCGAGGATTGTTTATACCAGAGCTAGAGAGCTTCTCAGAGATGAAATGAAGAGCATGACAATTGGGACATTAAACATTCATAGGGCAAAGAAAGTGAACTTGAACAGGTTCCATATAAGATCATCCACCAGGTGGAAAAGGGAAGAGGGTCTTGAATAGGAGGATCTTGGATCTCAGGTTGGTCAGAGCTATTAAAGTTAGCTAGGTCAGAATCAGAGCCAGAGCCAGAACTATCAGAATTGGAATTTGGATCATTGGATAAATTGGACGGAGGTAGTGAGAGTAAGGACTGCCTAGGGAAATGAGATCTGGACAAAGAGGGAGGAGGAGTGGATCCTAGAGAAGAGTTTGAGGAATAATTGGAAGAATCAGGAGAAGAGGACTGTTGTCTTGCTTGATCCTGCTCATAGTGTTCTGGAAATTGTTGAGAGTATTCCTGCAAAGCATCTGCAAGCAAAGCCTGGGAGAGTTGATAAACATGTTGGATTTCAGCTTGCTCCTGATCAGCATGGTCTATTTCCTGTCTTTGTAGCAATAGCTGTTATTGCAACTGAAGAAATACACTCTCTAACTCCTGTTGCAGAAAATACTGATGCTGCAACTCTTGTTGTTGATGTAATCTCTCTAGTTCCTGGCAGGCTGTTGAAGAAACAGATCATACAGTTGCTGTTAATATAATCTCTCTTGCTACTCTAAATGAGAACAAAATTGCAACCATGTGAAAGCAAGAAACTAACCTGTAAAGCTGAATGTTGTTGTACATGGAAAAGATCCTGGTGTTGCTGCTCCATTTGTATCAACTGCTGATGATACAGATCCTCTTGCAACCTTTGTTGCAAACATTCATGCTCAGCAGCCTCTCTTGGAAAATTAATAACATGTTGGGCAGGAGGTTGATGTCTTTGATGTGCAACATTGAAATTCTGCAAATGCTAAGCATTAATAATGCACTTGAGCAGATTGAGGAGGAAGTTGGGCAGGAACATGAGAGCAACCTGCTTGAGGAGGAGGTGAATAATGGATTTGATATAAATGCTGAGCATCATGATGAGCAATTGGATGACATGGAAGACCAGGATACTGATAAACAGGAACAGGAGAATGATTCTTTAATAAAGAAGTTAGAAAATTAAATGAAGTATATATAAAAGCTTACTCTTAAAGCAGCTGATATGATAGGATTGGGATGAGAATGATTTGAAGGAGAGACAATGTTAGAACCGGGATCTCTGGGAGGTAACTCCGGGACTCCGGAGTTCGAGCAGGACTTGGCTTCACCGTATGTGGTGCGCCCTTGTCACAACTCCGGGGGTGTCCTGTAATTTCGGAACGGGCAGAAGAAGTCGGATTGGTCTTGTTGCAAGCAACGAGACCAAGGATGGTTCAGAGGAGAGTCTTAGAGACTCAAGGGGGTCAGAGTGAGCTTGGGAGACTGTCCAAGTCGATATTCAAACTGGAGTATCTACTACAAGTGCGGGGACTTTATATACGGGAGTAGAACA
>JBBPMX010000135.1:8225-20684 GCA_038090515.1 Pulveroboletus cf. viridisquamosus | reverse complement strand
GCCTGTGACCCCTGCTGTGCCCATGACCCCCACCGTGCCCATGACCCCTGCCATGCCCATGACCCCCTCTATTGTGCCTTCAACCTCCAGTGGCTATAATCTGCCCACCCCGTCCAACTTCATGTGATATATTGGCGTCACCGTTACTCTCATTGCCTTGTTATGCACTGCTTTGTACCACTGGTCTCCTGTGTCTGCAACGGTAGTGTATCATGTGTTTTACAGCTCTATGGACATGTATATGTGTCTATTATGAGATTTGTTTACTATGCCCTACCTAGATGCTAAAAGAGTTTTATTGCTAACCTCGCTCAAAATTGCTGACCCAGTGTTCCCACTTCAGGTTCGGCAACAATCACATCAGCCTTGTCATGGGTACTGGCTCCCTCCTCCATCGCCCACCTCACAGACAACTCTATATCCCTGCTCATCTCCTCAAACCGAACAATCATATTGTGTAGGATGATGCAACAAAGTATCCAGTATGTCGCCACCTTTTCATCTTTCTCGTCCCGAATCTTGATGTGTAGCTCACGAAGGCTTTGAAACCAGCCCTTCAATGCAGCAAACACATGCTTGACACGAATGTGAATCTTTTATACCATTTAGACAACTATAAGGTAAGAAATGGGTACATACCTTTGACATGTATCGGTTGTAAACATTCTTATCCTGGGTGAGACGTTTTCCCCTAGGTTTCTTGAACGGGACGACACACCAAGTGTCACTTGGATATGCCATGTCTGCCCATACCCAGTGCTGTTCTGGAATACACCTGGCTGGGTGTGATGCAATCTGTGTGCTTCGAAATGCCCAAGCATTGTGGACACTCCCCGGATGTCCCAGCCCATAGTCTACCACAAGTAGGTTGTGCATCATGATTACGAGCTAGTACACAAAGTAAGTTCGACTACTACTTCTATTGATTTTATATTACATACCTGACAATTCAACGAGTACTGAGACTTACGATCATAAAATGTTTCACCAAACATGTGGGGCTTTTCAAACAGTGGGATTGATGACCTATCTGCCACAAAGACACCATTTCGCCACACTGGGCAGGTACAACACTCAGCAAACTGGCGGGATCTTTCTATGTCCTCTGAGTCAACTGGAGGAATATGGATGAATGTGTCGTGTTGGTCGAGAAGCGCCACTATAACTCGGTTTGTACAGTTCACAACTGATCCAACACTAACACCAGCCCAGTGTCCCACATCCTCCAACGAAATGGCATTGCCATAGTGCCCTGCACAGTTAAGAAAGATTGCAAGTTGAATTGCGATTGCCAGCTGTAAGTTTCATGAATTGTTGTGGAATATTAGATGGGTACTGATTTGATCAAGGATCTGATCAAAAATCGGTGGAGAAACATAGAGATGTTTGTGAAACGATTCCAGTCGATGGTCAGCAAAGTGGTCGAGCAAGCACAATTGAGAGGCCTGCATCATTGGTTCATCTGGCCAGGAGAGAACACGCAATCGCTGGACTTCATCATCTAGCGCAATGATTGCATCTTGAAGATGAGTGAGTCATGTATCACGTTCTTCTATTGAATCAGTACTATCTGACCCAGAGTCTAGGTCTGTCAGTGACCACGGTGGTGTTATCAGAGATAGTGGGCTGATTATAATGGGGCTGGAAGACCTAGCATCAGAGCCAGTATCCATCAATGATGAAGACAAAGCGTCATCAGTATCACTACTGTCCAGCACCCCTTGTTGAGCATTGTCAAGCTGTGCTATGGCAACAGTACGGAGGACCTCCTTGATTTCTTGCAAGAGTTCTCTTTGGAGGGACTGGTGAGGCATCGAAGGGACTGGGGTTGTGGGTTCGATGGATTTATCATTACAATCAAGTACTGTAGTGTGTTCTAACTTAGAACAAATTCCTAGAGGCTGACTGCGCTGATGCCGCAGGACTCGGCATGTTGGAGTTTGATTCTACTCAGGAGTTCTGGGACGAAGTAGAGCACTTCCAGGGTGTCTCTGGAACCATTCCACAGCCATTCCACAGCCACCCTGCCACTACTTGTTTATTCTCTTCCCTTCTAGAAGGTTCTCTGCTTACCCATTGAGTTCCTTTCACTATTGGCTCACTGACTCAATAATCAGTCAGCCATTTATTCTTTCTTGTTTTTTCAATTTCTATGCAATTACTCAGTGATCCTTCGCTCTCATATATAAACCCCCAAGTAGCACTTTTATTCCTCAGCTTAGACCTACTTGGCTTACCTAATCCTAACTTTCTCTTCATGTGTCTTCGCTCTACACCTGAGTGAGTGCTTTAGCTCTTGCCTACATCCCATCCTGATTACAAGGGATAAGTCCTTGGCCCACCCGTATCACTGGGAAAACTCTCATCTGGTATCACCAGGATGAACCCTTGACCTTGCCACTTGCAAGGTACCCCCTTGTCTCAGTCTTTTAGGACCTTCGCCAAGTTCACACATGACCCTTCAGGATCAAGCATAACACACTGTCTGCAAATTCATTGAAAGATGCTCATGATCTGAAGTAACTATGGAAACCAGGATAGTCAGTATAGATTGTCAAGGAGAATACAGACACAAAAGGTAACTTGCTTACTTAATTCATCATATTATTTGCCACTGCTAACATAATATATCATATGTTCATAAGCAAATATATTTCTCTGAAAGAAGCTTCATATAGAGCTGCTCGTTATGGATGAGAAACTAAAATTCATATATTCTTTTATATCATTCCATTACTCAACTTTCACACCATTTTATAGGGCAGGATAACCAATTTGGATGAGTCATATTTGAAAAAGGAGATAATCTGTGCTGCTTTTGCTAAATATACTACCACTATCAAATATTACTCTTATCTTTTCCAGAAAAAGAACAGTATCTCTGTCTAGATTCATACTTACATAGATCTTACTCTTGCCATCACTATTGGCAAGGAAACGAGCCAATCTCATTCAGGAAACCCACTCAGTATACACACTATCACATGGCCAGATAGTATTGAGTATAACATATCTGAGAATATCCTGTTATTGACATTGTTGAGAAAAATCATCATATGAAACATGTCATTGCATATGATTATGACAAGGTAGCAATACAGAAAATTATCCATGCCATTCAAGCATGCCTACTTGTATGGAATATTATTTCTAGAGAATCTGTGTTCAATGTCATCTTTTCTTATGGCTGCACAATTTGGTATAAGGTGCTGGAAAATATGAAAGAGCTGATCAAGATCAGTTTCCCTTATGTATGATCCTTAGCTTCTCTTTCAAAATGTACTTTTAGGCATTCACACAAATATTGTGAGAAGACACTAGATGCTGATACTGTTATTGATAATGACACAGATTTTTTTGCAGAAAACAACTTTGTTTTCTCCTGGATCACAAAGAAGACTGAAAAAGAAGTGTAATTCTACTCAGATGGGATGCTTTTGCTTCAAACAGACAACATCTCTGTTGTCAATGTATATAATTGCTTATTTAGTGTGTCTTGAATAAAAAATCACTTAAAATCACTTGGCATATATATCTATGACAAGAAGCCATTAAATGCTGACTTAGGTGTGTGCTATTACTCTCTCTTATATTTCTTTTTCAAGTGTTTCACAAGATTTCATATCCTTTCACCTTGAATATGCAAATGTAATCAAATCTCTGGATACATATAGACCTTAACAATCTCTCAGAGGAGGTTATTACCTAGCCTCTGACTCTGGATATTAACAATAATAGATAACAATAACAATTACTCTGATAGTCTTTCTTTGGATCTCACTAATGAAGAACAGAGTATATATTATTATAAATCATCTTCTCTGTTTCCTTTTTTATCACACTTCTATACTATTTTGGTTTGTTATAAATAATATTCTTTATTTTCATTTTTCTGTTCATTTGTTTCACCACATTTCAACACTCTTGTCACTTTGTCACAAATGATGTTTAGGATAATGGCCATATTTCCTCTTATATTCTTTATTTTCATGCCTAATCCCTTGTTTCCTCTTTCATATACAGTGTCTGAAGTCATCTTTGCTATTGAAAATCTATTTATTTGTCCTCTCTTCTCTTATCTATCTCTTTCTTACCAGATCTCACCAATACCATTTATAAATTCAATCTCTTTATGATGACCACTATACCACCCAATTATATGTGTGATCTTTTCTCTCCTCTTTTTCTTATATGTTCCTCTGTCTTCACAGCATTTAAGCCAGCTACTATTCTTATTCACAATATCTCTTCCTTGAATTAGCTTTCTAATAAGAATTCAAAACATACTATGTCTCTTAGCTCTCATTTTCTGTGAGTTTTCTTTCATGTCACACACACATTCTCTATCTGCCCACTATATACCATCACTCAAGAAATATTCCTGTGTCAACATTGTGAATAACCATTTACTCTTTTCCACATGCCCTGATCCTGATCCTGCCCACCCTAATTTCTTTTATGCCAACAATCACTTCACACTTTTTAAGCCCTCAGATAAAGATAATAATGTCTTTAGTGCCATACCATCTGTGCTATTAGAACTGCTGCTTGAAGACTCAACTAAGTGTCTTAATTCACCTCTTATTATGTGTTCTTTGCTCTTATATGCTCTCTTCTTTCTTCTTTTTCTTACTTTCTCATTTCTGCCTCAGTTTATGATGTATATAATATAAATGCATGTCACTACCTCCTTATTATGTATATGTCTATGTTCTAAAGGCAATAAGCCTCTAGGAAATGAAACTGAAACAATGCTTGAGCCAGAAAAATACCATACCTCAGCTAATGACAGAGCTACCCAGCAGAAAAAGAATGTCTATGACTCAAGGCAGGAAGCTACAAGTGCTGGCATAGCTATCAGAGGAGTGCCCTGATCAGTAAAGGTTTTAACCCAATCCACAGAGGCCAGCTGAACAGGGAACTTAGACAAGTCAAAGCTGGGAAGCTAGTCTTTGAGCCACCATTCTTATATATTGCTATAAGATACACACAGACCAAGTTGTACACAGATAAGAACTACTATACATGGTGTTATATAAGGTAAGTCCAGGGAAGACAGTAATGACTGTGGGTAGGGAATGGAAAAGAAGAGGCAGAGATTAGATATGCAAGGTAGTGGTAAGACTAACCCTGGATCTAGGAGTAGGATCAGAGATTGCATCTCAAATGCAATTGAGATCCATAGAGATAGTCCATATTGCTACATAAGGAGGTATTAGATTAGAGTGGGAGATCTAGGAGGTGGCATGGAAATGCCATAGAGATCTGATGGAGATAAAAGTTAGGGTAGTCTAATATGTGAGATCCTTGAGATATGACATCACTGATGATATCAGGGTCTGGACTTGTCATGTGATTAGCCTTGTGGGAGGTCACAAGATTTTAAGGAGTGTAATGTGAAAGGAATGTAGGGAAAAGAGTAAAGGATGAAAAGTTAGGTGTGTGTGATTCATAACAGTCTAAAATTTGCTTTATTTTTATAGTTCTCTTTATCATATTCTTACTTGCTTTTTCCCTCTTCCCTCACTTCTAGCTTTTTCTGTTCACATACAATATTTGCTGGACATTCTTACTACTCCTTATCCCCTTCTTTGTAAGTCTTCATAACAACTTCTTTCTACTCTTCTCAACTCTTTTTTAATTTTAATTTTAATTTTTTTAAAATAAAAGTCACAGGTCCATTTCACCTGGCATAGATATTCAAGAAGAACTTCCACTCATCTCTAATCAGGAAAGTGCCAACAACAGTGACAATGACTATAATCATAATATAGAATATAATCCTGCTATTATCTCTATATCTGATACATCCTTTGATATTACCCTTGTTTCTTTTCATAATGTGTGCTGATGACCCATGCTAGCAGGTAGACATCAACCAGGCCATTATACACTCCACTATCATTCATGTCATTGATTCCCCTGACTTCAAAAAGCAGTTCACATAGTTCTCTGTCAAAAATATCAATATTCCCCTTTTCAGACTTTGTGCCATATATTCAGAGAAACAATTTTCTCATGCTATTCATTTTCTTTACTCATACAGACATCTCATTGTCAATGAAGACCTTTTTCATGTTCATAACAACAATCTCATGTTCTCTGTCCAAAATCACTTTCTTGACTACACACACTTCCTTGGTGCTCATCTTTGCCTTGATGCTACTCTCCTCTCTTTCAATGTCCTCTATAATCATATCTGACATGTCAATCTCACTTTTCCAGCCTTTTCCACTTGTGACCAGATATTACTTCCAGGCTTCTTTTTTCTATCAATAGGTCACATACTCTATATCAGATCCTATCACCAGGAACATCCCTGGCTTGCTTGCATTCCAGACACTCTCTCTGATGATCATTATGGCTATATTCATCACCACCATCACATTCATCCAGGAACTATATGGCTATTTTTTTTGCTCATCTTCTTAAATATATGCATGTTAGCAACATTGTCTGCAGACATCCCTATTCTCAGCCTTTTACCAAGGAGTCTGTAGCATTATCTACCAATCTTATATAAGTATCTTTCCTATTCTGTTCCTTTTCTTTTCTTTTCTTTCTGTTATGAACCACCTTCAGATCCCTTTTTTTCCACTTACTTCATCTGTCACATGACTGGTCATGTGACTGGGCCTAGACCATGATGTCGCACCTCATGGCCAACATGTCTTTTTAATCTCCACTACTATGCTTCTATTTCACAGAACCCTCTCATGATCATGTACACTAGTTTTACTATGTATATTAGTTCATTCCACAGACCCTATGATCCATGTGTAGCCCTCTACACTATATAAAGTGGTATTGGTGGTACCTGCAGTAGGAGCAGTGACAACAGGGGAATACGTAGCTAAAACAGAGGTGGCAGTGATAGTACTGATGGGTGGCTCAAATAACGGCTGTGAGGCTGGTGGAGGGAGCGGGGGCATATGATCTTCATGCGTCAACATCTTGGGATAGAGTTTGAAGAGGGTAGCAGCCTTCGACGCAAAGTCCTGGCCAGGATTGGAGGTGCTGAATGCTATATTGTAGGCAGGGTTTGTCCTCCACCAACCGTGAAGTGAAGGGAACCACGGGAGTTCCTTCAGGACATCACCTGTAGCCCATGAGTTAGTATTTGCAAGATATGAAAAGAAAAGAGTTGAAAAGATACCCATCAGAGTCCTTGTCCCTTCTGAGCTCTAAAGATTTTCAATAGTTAGTCTAGCGCTGGTTTGACCTAAACACTTGATTTGTTCATTATATTTCAATTGAAGACTGTACTTGTGGTGATTATAAAGATCTACAAGATGATCCAATGACTTACTTTGCATGGCGCTGTTGAGTAGCAGTAACGAAGCCTCAGATCTTTCCCCCCAATCAGCGGCAACCTCTGCTTCATTCTCAAAAATATACTTAGCTAATTGTCGGTAAATATTCCTCTTTCCAGACGTGAGCTTGGATTTCATGCGGCCCTCCTGCCATGCATCTTGGGTTGAATCTGAGAAAAGCTTTGCCCGCTGGGTAGGGTTGTCGTTGCACCATTCAATGAACTGATCAGTGCGATAGGCATAATCTTTATCCCAAAATATCTTGAGTGATTTGCTTGAATCCGGCTGTGAAGCAGAGGAATTGGCTTTAGGCTTACAGCTCATCTGCAGGAAGGTTCAGCACAGGAGGGGAGGGGGGGGGGTTACTATGGGCCCCAAGATGCAGCATGCCTACTCTACATATCATATTTAGTCAGAGGCTCAGAGCTTAAACAGCGCCAAGAATCCAGCTGAATATGGTAACCTGAACCGTGCAAACTCCAGACGAGATTCAACTTTGAGACCCACTATTGATCTACATATGTGGCTATCAGGATAGCTTCACTATTCCTATCTATGACATTTATGGCTTCAGAGTACATCACAGACTTTCTAATCATTGTCAAACCTCTGGTGCTCTTATCAACCTCCAAAAGCTGATGAACTCTTCTCTATTGATCCAATCTATCTTGTGTGAGCATGGGTATCCAAGATGCCCACTGCACATAGTACAGGCATCCTAGATGACCACAGTGCATAATCCTAGAACAAGACTATGTAAAATTGGATGGTACTGAGTTACATAAAATAGCCCAGATACATAGATATATTAGTACTTCAAATATGAGAGACCAACAAAAGCCCAGAGTAAATATGGATTAGGTTTTACTTCATAGATGTGTATAATTATGTTACAGATGCAGATATATGAATGTAAACATCCTGTACACCCTGCTGTACATGGATCACATAGGAAGATTGTATAAGCAAACAGCACATGTCAATGTATAAAGCATGCCAGTTGGGTTTGTTAGACTATTAGATTATTGGTGAAGACTTAGTTATTCGTACTAGTCACATTAGTGTTCATACTAGTCACACTGGTGTTCATACTCGTTGCATTGGTGTTTGTACTAGTTGCGCTGGTGTTCGTACTCATCGTGTGGGTCTTCGTACTTGTTGCATTGGTGTTTGTACTCGTCGCGCTGGTGTTTGTACTCGGCATGTGGGTCTTCGTACTCGTCGTGTGGGTCTTCGTACTCGTCGTGTGGGTCTTCGTACTCGTCGTGTGGGTCTTCGTACTCGTTGCGCTGGTCTTCATACTCGTCGTGTGGGTCTTCATACTCGTTGCATCGGCGTTCGTACTAGTTGTGTGAGTCTTCGTATAAGTCGTGTAGGTCTTCGTACTCGTCACGCTGGTGTTCATACTCGTCATGTGGGTCTTCGTACTCGTCGCGCTGGTGTTCATACTCGTCATGTGGGTCTTCGTACTCGTCGCGCTGGTGTTCATACTCGTCATGTGGGTCTTCATACTCGTCGTGTTGGCATTCATACTAGTCGCATGAGTCTTCGTATAAGTCGTGTAGGTCTTCGTACTCGTCGTGCCAGTCTTCGTACTTGTCCTGTTGGTGTTCGTAGTAGTTGTGTAGGTCTTCATACTAGTCGCATGGGTCTTCGTATAAGTCATGTAGGTCTTCGTACTCGTCGTGCCAGTCTTCGTAGTAGTTGCGTAGGTTTTCGTACTCGTTGGGCCAGTCTTCATACTAGTCGTGTGGGTCTTCGTGCTCGTCGCGCCGGTCTTCATACTTTAGCTGTGTCAGTCTTCGTGCTTGTCGCGCTGGCGATTTTTCCAGTCACACTAGCATTTGCATTATTAACCAACTCATTGTGTTGATGGATGGTCACGTGAATCGTTTTCCGACTACAAGCGGCCAGGTTTGGCGTCATCATGGTTGGGGTGCATGTTAATCTATGGGGCAAATACACCATGTGGGCGCAGGCATCCTGGACGCCTCGCATGGTGTTCAGGTATAGATCATTGTCTCATGAAGGGAACTTACCAACATGGCAAATGATACGATACACGCACGCGGGCGTCCAGGACGCCCATGACATGGCTGGCCTCGCATGGTGTTCAGGTATAGATCATTGTCTCATGAAGGGAACTTACCAACGTGACAAATGATATGATACACGCACGCGGGCGTCCGGGACGCCCATAACATGGCTGGCCTCGCATAGTGTTCAGGTATAGATCATTGTCTCATGAAGGGAACTTACCAACGTGGCAAATGATACAATACACGCACGTGGGCGTCCAGGACGCCCGTGACATGGCTGGCCTCGCATGGTGTTCAGGTATAGATCATTGTCTCATGAAGGGAACTTACCAACGTGGCAAATGATACGATACACGCACACGGGCGTCCAGGACGCCCGTGGCATGGCTGGCCTTGCATGGTGTTCAGGTATAGATCATTGTCTCATGAAGAGAACTTACCAACGTGGCAAAATGATACGAGACACGCACGCGGGCGTCCAGGACGCCCGTGGCATGCTCGCCCGCAGAATAATGGTGTAGCTATATGCCATGCTCACACTGGCGTCCTGGACGACAAAGGCATACTTTGCTCGCATGCTGTCAGGTTTATGACATAATCCTCATGTAAGGGAACTTACGAGCATAGCAAACAAACGGTACATGCACACAGGTGTCCTGGACGCCCGTGGCATGGCTCGCCTGCATGATTCAGTCAGGCATAGGTCAATGTCTTGCTGTGAGGGAACTTACGAGTGCGACAGTTGATATGCTGCTGCGCGGGCATCCTGGACGCCTGTGGCATGCTCGCTTGTGTTGATAAGTCGTGTAGGCATTAATTATGCCACACGTTGCACGGGCGTCATGGACGCCCGTGACAAGGCTCGCTTGCTTGAATCAAGTGCAGGCATGGGAAATACTATGGTCACGCTGTGACATGGCCCGCTTTTAGGCCGTATGTGCAGGCGTGTGAAGTTATGTGCCACACGCATGCGGGCGTCATGGACACCCGTGGCCGTAGCCTGCTTTGCAGGTGCGGGAACTTTATGCCGCAACACACGTGGGCGTCACGGACGCCCAATTTAAGCGACGCTCAATAGATAACTTCAATTGAATTCGATAGAAACCGTCATTCATTGAGTTGTGACGTGTATGCGTGAGAAATGCCACTGGCTGGATAGCACTACATGCGCAGGCGTCGAGGACGCCCTAGCATCGTGCCCATCGCTATGTCATTGAATTCAAATAATCCAGTTACATTCGCATCCCGCTCCAGACACGTGTAACAGCATCGATAATCCACAGTTCAAACAGGTTGTATATCATTTGGAAAGATCATAACACTGATGCGTGAGCACATACTATTTATTTTCCACTGTGCTTGAATCAGACTGAATCATTTTTTACCTGAGCAATGGTGACGTGATTCGAGAAAGTGGATTCACGTATTGATTAGGGATTGTCCAGTTACAGCAGAGCGGTGTTGCTCCATAATCGTTTGGAGATATTGTTATCCGGTAAGTGTATAATCCGGCTCGGCACTGAACACGTTTTATTATAGCCCGCTTCTTTAATCCACTGGAACCAGCCCACTGGTAGCGAAACCAAAACCCTGGGGCTCAGCCGCCTGCAGGAACGAGCGGATCCAATTGGACAGCATTAGGTGCGTCAAACAGATTTATTCTCATTGTGTATCAGTCCTTGCCCGGTATTGATCGATGCCAAGTCTCTCTATCGCAGCTGCCCTACTCCTTCTCGGGAACACCGAGGGCTTGCCATGGTCGAGTCCGACGTGGCAGGACCTCACAAAGATCATCGGGTCGCCTTGGGAAACCTCGCCAGAAGGGGACCCAGCAGCACCATCTCCAAATGTGGAAGCGTGGTCGAATCGTGTTGCCGATAGCGTCAAGGTGTATGCGCAGAACCTGTGGTCCAAATTGGACACGTCGTCAAAGGTCAAGTACTCCGGTCGGCATTTGGCTGATAATGATGCTGCAGGACGCTCGGCTTGGAACTCCTGGGTCCAAGCCAACTGGGCCAAGACTTGGGGACTCACTCTTATCATCGATAATCTCTTCGTAGAATATAAGTGTTCGCCCTATAACGCGCTTTCTCGGGCGAAAACCCGAAAGGTATGTTCATCTATTCTACGTAGAAGTCACCAACTGTCGCCCGACATCATACCTCTAGTTACCAACTCTCGAAGATGCCCAAGTCCCCAGCACGATGTCAATCCCACTCGCTCATGCCCTCTTTGGTGAATCAGCATACACGGAGGAAGGAGGAACCTTTCTGCAACCCGCTGTCAAACACTTTGTCGATACACTCCTTGTTCAGACTTGGCACAGGTACCGGAAAGGTCTCACCCGCGAAACCAAGCTCCTGGAGAGACTTCAGGCAGAATTACGGAAGAATTGGGACGGTGAGCACTAACTAATATCTTTACAGACCCGAGATGAACTCATGGATCATCCTAGTGATATCAAACGAGGGCTCGAACTTATCCATCAAGGAATTCAGAGCGTATCTGACTCGTTTGCGGCGTGTGCTGACCATTCAAACCCGATACCAAGATAAAAATTCCATAGAGGAGCTTCAAAAGCAGCAGCGCACCCTCGAGGCGATGCTCGCGGCAGCACGAAACGATGACTCAAAAAAGGATGAAATTCAACGTGAGTCATATGCCGTTTCATCACTCATTTGAGTACAATTCATCTACCTTGATCCATCCATAGAGCTTCCCAAGGTCTTGCGTGAAGCACTATTGAAACTCGCTACGGAAAAGGATGTTCGAGAGCTCGAGCAGCTCATCGTCGCCACCTTGGAAAACATTGAAACCACTGACATGTCAACCTCGGTCACCTTACCCGATGCTCCGACAATGAAGACGCCATGGAAGGAGGGCACCGAGAACTTGGCAATGTTGTCCGAAGACGATTTGTGGGCTCGGCTTGGCTCGAAGGACAAAATACTGCCGTTTTTCCAAGAGTTCACCGACCCGGATGCTATCATCGAACCATGGACGGAGGAGGGTGAAAAGTGGTTAGCATCGGCTGAAAATCCTCGCGAACATTTGCGTCCTCGTTGGCACCAGCTCGTCGGAGTCCTTCGAATGTTGGAGCGCGCATT
>JBBPMX010000134.1:0-24263 GCA_038090515.1 Pulveroboletus cf. viridisquamosus | reverse complement strand
GATAGAAATATTTTGTCCTTTTCGTTTCTTTTGTAAATGAATGAAGTCCAAATCAGATCAAGAGTGAAAGGAAAGGGAAGAAAGGAACAGAAATAAAAACAGAGTAAGTACTTAGGAAGGAAGAGGTCCAGACTTGTCAGGGTACTTCCGATGGAAGTCCGCAACTAAGTCTGAAGTGTGACCTAACTCCATAGCTAGTAGCCAGGAGGTCTCGTCGTCAGTTCCCTCATACCCAAGCTAACACACCAAGTACAGGAGTTGGCAGTGACACCTTCTCCGATCAACCTTGGAGTCTAGGATCTCCACGATCTCATACTCAGATTCTCCATCAACCTCAATTGGAGGTGGTGGAGATTGGATATGGTTCAGGATGGTGTTCAGAATTCTAACTGCAAAACATGGAAAACTGGGTATATGGAGTTCATAGAGTCAGGTAAACATAGGGTAAATGAATGTGAACCAGGCTTAGCAATGATAGTGAAGGGTCCTAAATATCTTTCGGAGAGTTTCTTGGAGGGTCTGATGGATCAGAAGTATTTTGCTTTGAGGTATGTATACCTGATCTCCAATAACAAAGTTCAGGGCTGGAAATCATCTTGCGTCCACTGGTCCTTGGTAGCGTTTCTGCACTTCTAGCATCTCTGATCAGAGGAACTTATGGAGTTAGTCCAAGTCTGTGACGTAGAACTGGGCTGTGGAGGAGGTGAGGGTGATATCAGAGTGGATGGAGAGGTTCAGATGGTAACCCTTATTAGTGAAGAAGGGGGATATGCCAGTGGTAGCACTAGGCGCATTGTTTTAGGAGAATTCCATGAGCAGAAGGAGTTCCAACCAGTTGTCTTGCTAATAGTTGCAGTAGATCCAGAGGTATTGCTCAAGGGTTTGGTTGGCATGCTCTGTCTGACCATCTCCTTTGGGCTGGTACCCCAAGGTGAAGTGTAAGCACATGTCAAGAGCTTTACCTAATGACTGGAAGAAGTGCAATATGAACTTGGAGCCCCTGTCGGAGATGACATAGGAGGGAACTCCATGTTTTAAGAAGATGTGGAGGAAGAACAACTTAGCTAGCTCAGTGGAGGTGATGATGTTGTGTGTCAGAACGAAGATGGCTTGCTTCGATAACTGATCAACAATGATGAGGATAGCAGTGAAGCTGGAGGAAGGTGGAAGCTGCTCAATGAAGTCCATGGATATGGAGTTCCATGGTTTCTCTGGGACCGGGAGCTGCTTAAGAAGTCCATATGGGTGATGTTGGGAAACCTTGGCTTGGGAGCATGTCATACAGGAGGACACGTAGTCCTTGACGAATGTCCAAATGCCAGGCCAGGTATATTGTGATGGATCAGCTCTAGTGTACAGTTCTGGCCAAAGTGGCCTGCAGTAGGGTGGTTGTGGAAGGTCCAGAGAAGTCAGAGTTGGAGGTCAGCAGCATCAGGGACATAGATGCATTTTTCCCTTAGGAGGAAGCCTTCAGGGCTTATGGACCATCTCGGGTTGTCTAATGACTCAGAGGAGAGGAGAAGCAACATGACTGGATCAGTGGAGAGGGAGAAGAGGATATTGGAGCAGACTTGTTTGATGTCAAGTAGGATAGGGGCCCAGAGTAACAGAGTCTCTAAGATAGCTCCCCTGCCAGGGTTACAGGCTTTCTCTCTTTGCCAGCTAGCCTCATTATCGGCTGTTTGATTTGGTTTTCTTCCGGCCGAAGGGTTTCTCCATCCCCTTCTAATTACTTCTCGACAAAGTCATAACACATAGAGTTCATGGATGTCATTGGGTTTGCCTTGACGAGCGAGCTCATCCTTGATACAGTCCAGGAGGCCGGAGTAGAAGCTTCATTGGAGCACTCCTTGGCCCCAGTCTCAGACTTGGCTAGTGAGTTAATTCCACTCGACAATGTATTTGGAAATGTGCTGGGTATTGCACATCTGGAGACGCTCAAGCTGAGCTTCGGCATCTGCGATGGGGTCATGAGGTCTGAAATTAGACTGCAACTTGTATAGGAAAGTATGCCAGCTGTCCATTCACATGGGTCAGAGGCCTAGCACTTCAAGTCCAAGGAGGTCTGGCTTGAATGAAGTATTCAAGCACAGTCTCCTTGAGATAGGACTGAGTGAAGGTGACCTTGGTCTGATCCTTGTGGTAGGTTTGGGGATTGGCTTGGAAATGGAGTTCGCACTGGACAATGAACAAATGGAGTTTCTTTGGGTCTGTCCCATCAAATAGGTCGGGTTCCTGGACCTTGGGCTTAGAGCCTTCAGTCTTCCGTTGCCAGAGTGCTTGGCAGGTCATCCCCTTGATGGCGTTGGCAAGTTGAGTGAAAGGTTTGTAGACAAGAGAGACTTGGTTGTGTTCTTTGTCTTTGGGATGATCTTCATTGGGGAAGTGCCCAGCAAAGGAACCCTGGTCAGAGTCCACATCAGAGGAGCTAGAGGAGTCGTTTCTGCCTAGGTCATCTCCATTGCCTCTTCTGTGCAAAGGCATCAGGGTGCTAGGTTGAACTTGGATGGATTCCTTGTCATTCCATTCCTGAGAACCAATCTGGGGAAGTTCAGGGCTGAGAGTAAGTGGAAGAGGTGTTAGTGGGGACAAGGGTTGTCTGTTACATGCCTCAGAGATAGAGGGCATGATAACCATTGTGTGTGTGGAGAAGCTATGAAAGTCTCCAGGGACCCTGCAAGAACTGCCAAAGGCTGTCTGCAGGATCTGCTCATGCTGAGCAGTTTGTCTTGTGCACGCAGAAATAGGAACTGTCAAAAAGAGTGAACCTTGACAAGAGGGAATATAAATATACTGTTAAGTCTAGGTCTTCTGGACTCAAGTCCAGTCAGAGTTCTGAAGATAAGTACAAAGTTCGTTGGAGGACGAACAGGAGAGAGAGAGAGAGAGAAAGAGACCGAACGAGGGTCAGGAGGAAACTAGTGTGATATTCATACTAAGGTATAAAGATGGAGTACAAAGGCTTTATATACGAAAGTCCAATTGGAGTTCAGATGGAAGAATGGAGTGTCAGATTTGGGCAACCGTGCGCGCAGCCATGACGACCCGAATCCCTTTGTCCTTGTGTGCCTCTGTACATACAACCCTGTTTGTATTTATTTCATCCTTTTTCCCTTTTTCCCTTTCACCCTTTGTGATCACCCTACCTTTGTACTGCCAAGTGGTGACATAACTATTTAGTTGCCTGTTCTCCAACACACACCTCAGTATGTTTGCCCATTGCAACGACTGAGGTGAGTATATAGTCTACGCTATGAACGACCATACTTACGACTTGGGTAGACCCTTGCTTGCAGGTAATACCATAGTACGTTTGCCCATCACAATGACTGAGACCCTTGCTCGCAGTTCTCCCTCGCGTGTCCCCTCTTGTAGCCTTTTCATGGAGGAACATATGGTAAGATATGTCAGATAAAATGAAAGCATGTGGAGACAGAGAACATACATAGGGGGAGGCATATGGTGTGGCAAAGGGTCTAAGGTAAGAATGAAGGGGCAAGAAAAGAATGAAGGGTCGAGAGAGAACAAGGGAAATACTGAATATGGTAAAGCTCCTTGTCCTCATACCATGTGACACCCCCACAAGGACCCCAAAAAATTTTTGATAAGACAAAGAGTACCTACTAATCATCCTACAGAGCAAACCAAAAGACCTTCCCCACATGCCCAAGGGGACCACCAATCCCCTGGGGAATCCAACCAATGACCCCAGAGACAGATCTGACGTATCAGAAACTCCCGCACCCACACCCACACCAGCCCCAATCACTAGACAAGCAACCTGAGCATCCACCTAACAACCCGGCAACCACCCAGAAGACCCCCTCTCCAAAGTCAAAAGCCTGAAATCAGCACATGAGTATTTGAAAAAAGAAGGATTCATCACAGAGAAGTTGTCCTTGATCACTATCCCACAAGTAGCACTCATCCTTTTCCAGATCACAAGATGGGCAAAAATCCTGCAAACAGGCATCGATGCCATCAGAGCTGTAGCCTATATCCTAAGCAAATTCAAATTCCCAACTACAAACACTAATCTCAACCTAGCCATGACAGCCATTACTACCCAAATTAAGAAACTCAGAGAACACATTGAAACGACCAGCAAAACCCCTACCCAAACAACCCACAGCCCCTCCTGCCCTCCTGCCCCTCCAACCAAACCACCATGGAGCTCAAAAACATCAGCAAATCACTAGAACAACTCATTTGACAATCCGATCACAATCTCGAAATCCTAAAGGCAATTGGAGACACAGTCTGCTAAACTGACTCCAACATGGAAAAGGTAACTAACCTCATTAACAAAACATCCTCAGACACCATAGCAAACCCACCAAACACCCACAACAAGATCATCCAAACCATTAAAACCTCCCTCAACAACCTCAAGAACAGCCTCCCTCTGGCAACTCCCCTCATGCAACAAACCCCAAGACCCCTTGGATCATCCTACACCTCAGTTGCCTCCAACAACAACAACAACAACAACCTCACTCACAACCAAAGAGAATCCCTAGCACACAGTGAGGCAAGAGATTGCCAAATTGTGATCAAATGCAAACCGAACTCCACAACAGCCCTAATGGAGAAAGACCTCACCTCGATGACTGCCCAAGCTCTCCACTCACCACTTGACCAGAATGGCAAACCTCTCTATCACTGCCGCAGCATAAGAAAAGCAAAGGGTGATCTCATCCTTCTAGAAATGTGCAGCAAGGAAGGCGCCAAATGGCTAAGTAAACACGAGAACAAATCCAACTTTGCTAACAACTTCAATATAGAAGCCCAAATTCTAGAGCCCAGCTTTAAAACTCAAATCAATTTTGCACCAATCACACTAAACCCGTTAGATCCCCTCCACCTCTGAGACATTGAAAAAACATCCGACATACCTCCCAACTCAATCATGCAAATAATGTGGATGTGCAAACCCACAAATAGAAAACCCCACCAAAAAGTAGCCTACGTATTCATCACCTTCAACAACCCAGAGGTGGCCAACCAAGCAATCAAACATGGCCTAGTCATAGAAGGTAAGAAAGTAACAGCCCACAGAACTTTCCCAGAACCAATGTGCTGCTACAAATGCCAAACATACCAACACCACCTCATATACAACTGCCCCACTAATGAAGACACCTGCAGGAAACATGACCACCATACATTCTCATGCACCAAAACCAACACTAACCACTTCTGGCCATGTCTCATGGGACAGAAACTGCCCAATGTACACCCATGAAAAAGAAAAGATGAATGCATCTAACCCAGAAAATGGAAACAAATACTTCACAGTAGACAACAACCCCTTAACATGGCCCAACCTGGCCCTGACCATCAATCAACCAACCCAACCCAAGAGCCCCCACCAAACCCTCAACTGCCCAACCTCCCACCACCACACGCAACCTGGACACTCCCCCCATCAAGTGAACCACAATCAACTACCACCGCCACAAAAACACAACCACCTTCTAAGGATGACTAAAAGAAACCACCAGCAACAAAGACACAGACCCCAAGGTATGCCTCTCACACCAAACCACACTCAAAGACCCAACAGGCATGCAAACAAACCTCAATAACTACATCAACTGAGGCCCCAAAAACCATCCCATGACCCCAGAACCCACCTGACCCAACCAACCCATGCCTTCCCAACACCCCCCCACCTCCTTCTCTCCCAGCTGACCAACAAGAATAGAACCCACCCTCCAAACACCCTACCACCCATGAATCAAAATTCCCAAAATGACAACCCCCCCCAAAACCACTCAGAAAGTATCAAAATATGGCAACAAAACCTCAAGAAGTCGGCAACTGTGCAACAACACCTCCTCCAGAACCTCAACTCCGATTACTTTGACCTAGTGGCCCTCCAGGAACCAGCCATCAACTGCATAAATCTCACCATGGCTAACCCGAAATGGAATGTAGTATACCCCTCCATGCACAATCAAGCAAACAGCAAATGCACCCAGTCAGTAATTCTAATAAACAAAAAGATCTCAAAAGATGGCTGGCGCATAATCCCCATAGGAAACCTGGACATAACAGCAATTGATATCTTCAGCAACAATGACACAATCCACCTATACAATGTATATAACGACAGTAATCATAACAACACCCTCACTTTCATAGAACACCACCTCACCGCTCAACCCATCAACAACAACCCCCAATGTTGAATAAGTGGAATCATCCTCTTAGGCAACTTCAACCACCATCACCCCCTCTGGGATAACCCCTCCAATCACCACCTTTTCACCACCGCAAACATATTAGCAGCCCAAACCCTACTGGACATCCTTGCAACCCATGACCTCCATATGGCCCTCCCTCCCTACCACCCAACACTCCAAGCCAACACCACCAAGAACCTCACCCAACCAGACAACGTATTCTGCTCTGAAGCCTTACTCAACACCATCACCTGTTGTGAAATAAAGGAAGAACTCACCCCAGTCAACACAGACCACTTCCCCATAATTACCAAATGCACATTCACTCCCAATCTAACTGACTCCCCTCCCAGATACAACTTCCACATGATGGACTGGGAGAAATTCAAAGAAAAGCTAACCTAACAACTCAATACACTCCAATGCCCATGCCTGATCCACACAATAGAAGAAGCCAACCTGCACCTCAACCAACTCACATCGGCTATCACTAACACCATCCAAGAGGCCATCCCCAAATCCAACCCCTCCCCCTTTGCCAAATGATGGTGGTCCCATGACCTCACCAAAGAAAACAAAAAACTCAAAACAATCACAAGAGCAGCAAGAAGTAAACATCACCAAAGGAACCATCCCATTTATGACAAACTCAGAACAGCATGCAACACCTTCGCCAAACAACTAGAGAAGATGAAACTAGACCACTGGAACGAGTACCTTGAGGATGTAAACTCCCAGAACATCTGGACCGCCCACAAATACCTAATGCATGAACTGTTAGACCACTTCATCTCCTGCATCCCTAACCTTTGCAGAAACCCCTCAACTGACCCCCCCACAGAACAAAGCAACCAGGACAAAAGTGCCCTCCTATATGAAACCTTCTTCAAACCCACACAAGACCCAGACCCAACTCTCTCCAACGTCGAATACCCAGAACCAGTATGCCACTTCACCAATATAACAAACAAACAAATCACCAGAGCCATAAACAAACTCACTCTCTACAAGGCCCCAGGACCTAGCAGTATCAGCAATGTAGTTTTCACCAAAAATGCTAACATCCTCATCTCCCACTTAGGCCCAATATTCCGCATAACCTTCAAACTCAACTGGTACCTTCAACAATGGAAAACCTCAAACACTGTCATCCTAAGAAAACCTGGATAACCAGACTACTCAGTACTGAAGGCATACCGACCAATCATACTACTAGAAACCATGGCCAAAATTCTCTTATCCTGTGTTACTGACAACCTAACCTACCTTTCAGAGCACCACAGACTACTACCCGACACCCACTTCAGAGGATGCCCAGGCAGAACCACAATGGATTCCCTTCACCTACTCATGAAATTCACTCACAATGCATGGGCACACCCATAAGAAAAGTACATATCCATGCTATTCCTAGACATTAAAGCTGCCTTCCCTAGCATAATAATCAAATGCCTCATCCACAACATGAGACAATGTGGTATACCCAAGGAGTACACAACATGGTACACACAAAAACTTGAAGGCCGCACCACCACCCTATCTTTTGATGACTTCAAATCTGAACCCCTCAACACACCAACAGGACTTGACCAGGGGTGCCCAATACCCCCCATTGCTTTCCTTTTCTATAACACCCCACTGATCAAACTCGCAGGCAACCACAAGGACCTCCTAGGCCTAGGATTCATCGATGACACTGCCTTCATAGCAAGAGGACGAACTTTTGAGGAAGCCAACGACAAACTGAAAAACATAATGGAAAAACTGAACAGCGTGCTAACCTGGAGCAACATTCACCGTGCAGAATTTGAACTAGACAAAATGGCACTCATCTGTGCCACAAGGCTCTGCTGCCCCAACCCACAACACACGAGGAAAACCATCCCCACCCCCTGACCCATGATCACTATCCAAGGAACCGCAATCAACCCCTCAACAACATACAAATTCCTTGGGGTCATAATAGACCAAGAACTAAGATTCGCTGCCCACACCACCTTCACAATTGGGAAAGGAACTAAGTATATACTCGCATGCAAAAGACTAACCAAACCCTCCAAAGGAATCCAAGTGCAAATGATGAAAAGACTCTATAAAAGAGTTGCAATACTGAAAATGATGTATGTGGCAGACATCTGGGCCACACCCCACCTCAACCCCAGGAGAGGAAAACACCAAAATGGATGGGGCACAAGAGGCTTAGAAAAGAAAATGGAAACAGTACAAAGAACCATAGCACTAACAATTACAGGTGACATGCAGTCAACCGCCATGGACACCCTTTTCGTACACACTAACCTCCTTCCCATCCCCCTACTAATCAGATGACAATGCCAATGCTCCACACTCCAACTAGCAACCCTCCCAAACCATCACCCACTCCACAAACACACAATCCAAGCCCTATGAAACTGCTGACACCACAAGTCCCCCCTCCACTGCCTCATGGAAACCTTCCCTCTCAACTCAAGAGACCTTGAAACCATCGACCCGGTGCAACACAACACAAAATGGACCCCACTAACCAGAATAAGCATCTCCAAAAAAGAAGAAGCCATCACCACAGACATCGAAGATGAGACGAAACAAGATGTCATCATATACACAGACAGCTCAGGGTATGAAGGGAAAATAGGCAGTGCAGCTATCATGTGCCACAAAGGCATACAATCTAAATCCCTCCGCTTCCATCTGGGCACTGATGCTGACCACAAAGTGTATGAAGGTAAAATAATAGGCATGATCCTAGTCACAGAACTCCTAAAAAACTCCCCCCACATTTGAACTGCCACAATCACTCTCAACAACAAAGCCACCATCCTCGCCACACAAGCATTCACCTCAAGACCCAGCCACTACCTAATTGACCTATTCCATAAAAACCTCCAAATGGCCCTGGAGTGATACCACATGAAGAAGATAACAATAAGATGGACCACAGGCCACAGTGGTATCCCCGAAAACAAAGCAGCCAACACAGAAGCAAAGGAAGCAGCACAAGGTAACAACACTAACCCCACACTCCTACCCAAAACACTATGATCACACTACAACCAACCAAAAATCCTCCCATGAAGCAAATCCACAATGAAACAACACCTCAACACACAAATGAAAGCACTGAATCAAACGATCTTCAGGACGTCCAAACATGCTGAGTACACCTGCTTACTAGACCCTACACTACCATCCAACAACTTCTAAAAGTAACAAACAACCTCCCCCACAGACATGCATCATTCATTTTCCAAATGTGCACCAGACACGTCCCCCTCAATGCTCACCTCCACCGCATCCAAAAATCCCCCTCAGACCACTGCCCATACTGTCCAAACAAGAAAGAGATGGTAATCCACTTCCTATTATTCTGCCCAGAACATGCTAAACACAGAACCACCCTCAACAACACAATGAAGCAAAATGCAAAGGACATCTCTGCACTACTCAGGAACCAAAAAGGAATAAAGACCACCCTCAAGTTCATGTTGGAGATAACAACTCCGATCTCCTCCATGTCCTTCTATCCAACTCTGAGGTTCCTTAACGAAGTTCCAGATGAACTCCTACAACTCCTACATAGGAGTTACTGAAGTCCTATAGGAGCAGTCAGAGACAGATAGGAAGGCCAGACTTGTGTCTAATGGCATATCAGTATGCATCCCTTATGTCATTTCTTTACCCTATCTTTGCTTCAATCTCATTCCATAACTTTGTGCCATTTCCTCTTTACTTTTACTATTCCCTTATAGAGATTGCTTGTTTTGCTTCAGAGTTGATCAGACTTTGTGCTTGCATCTTCACCTACCTTATATATGTTATGACTGTGTCAAGCAGCCATCAAAGGGGACAGGAAGACCCTTTGGCTGGAAGAAACAACCAAACCTATCAGTGGATGATGGCGCTATCCAGCAAAGAGAAAAGTGCTGTAACCCTGGCAGGGGAGCTACAAGTGCTGGTAGCCCATCGTAGGAGTGCCCATAGCAGTCAAGGTTTGAACCCAAGACTCAGGGGCTAGTGATGGGGGAAATGACAAGTGGTCAAAGCTGGGGTTTAGCCAGCTGGGACCACTGCCTTATATATTGGCTAGGCCTGCACACAGACCAAGCAGTACACTACTATACATGGTAATAATAGATAAGGCTATGCTACATATGGTAAGACAGTAATGACCGTGGGTTAGAGAATGGAAGTGCAGACGGAGATGAGATGTGCAAAGCTGCCATGAGGTGAACCCTGAGATCTGGATCTGAGATCTGCGGAGATGGGAATCTAGATAAATACAATGTGATACAAGGAGGAGATTAGATCAGATCAAGAGATCTAGGAGGTGGCAGGATTGCTGTGAAGATCCAATGGAGATAAGGGTTAGGGTAGTCTAAGGGTTGTCAGCATGTAACCCTAGAGGCTATGATGTTATGGATGATGTCAAAGGTCTGGACATATCACATGACTGGTCATGTGATCGGCCTCATGGGAGATCACATGATGAAAGAAGTGGAAGGAGGTAAGGAATGTGGTGAAGGAGTGAAGGATGAAAAGTTAGTTGCACACAGTTCATAACACTACTCCCCTCTCAAGATTCATCATCTTGATGGATCAGACTAACTTTTCAGTGTTTCATAGACTCTATGGCACTAGTAACCATGCTGGTATAACCAAGAGTTGCTTCAAGTTTTGTTGTTGTTTCCAAGGATTCAACTTTTTCTCTTGAGGGTTGCATTTGTTGTGTTCGCCTTGTGCATATAAAAGATAATCTAAAAATACAGTTGTGGACCAGCTTCTATAAATGCTGGCCAGCCGCAGGGGTTGCATGTAAATAATGCAATACTGGAGTGTCTTGACTTCACGTCCCAAAACGTCCTAATTGGCTGGTACATTAAGGTCAATTGCATTTCTGAGCTGCAAATCGATAGACGAATGTTTAGATATCGGGTGCAATCAGGTTTCCAATAATAAACTTGAAATGTCCAAAATCCTTCTAAGGTGTGGATTCCCCTTTGCGGTTCTGAATTCTGGATAAATACTATTTTTGGTGATTGGGGGGTTGCAGAAGGTATGAACTTCTTCTTCCAGTATGGGCTACCCCCCTCTCAAGAATCGATTTTACTCTTTTTATCGATTTTGAGGGGTTATATGGTTTTTATGGGTTATTTGATTTTGTTGGGTGGAAGAGGGTATATGGAATCCCAATAAGGAGTGTCACAAGATCATATAGATCTGGGCAACTCTTATATTAGATGGTTACATGGGTTTCCTTGTAGTTTATCCACATTGCATGGTGGTTTCCTTTTGATAACACAGAGATTTAACTGTGAGTGCCTTTTGATGGTCATGAGACTACATAATGGATGAGGTTTAGAGACCAAGTGTTGTTATGGCTTAGTCTGGAGGATAGGGGTATGTGGGGATAAGGAGGGGTTGACAATGACTAAATGTCGCCAGAGTTGGGGTCTGTGGGTAATATGAAAGGGTAGTAAATAGCGGAGTACACGCAGTTTTAGACTCTTGCACTTGAGATAACTTAAGGAATAGGGGTGATGGTTTCATCGGTGACTGACAACAACTTCTTCCCTGACAGTTTATCGCTTAACTGACAATGGCAGGAGAAGGGGAGGACCACAGTTTGTTGTAAGCCACTGTGAACATTCAAAGGTTTCATGTTTTCCTAAAATGATATACTGCTCAATACTAGAACTTGTACTGGAGGGATACCAGGTTTCAGCAATATGATCCCTGGGTGATCAGCACATGTCCTCCTAGCCTGAGGTCTGGACGTCGACCTGGTTCGGACTGCTGTCATATGGCAGTTTACTCTATGCCTCATGCTGGAGGCCACATGTGTCCGAGGACCAAACTCTTAGCAATCCAGCACCTGTCATTGGTACACTGAACACCTTGAATCATAACCATGGTAGTTTAACATCATTCCGGACAAACCATAAGCCTTTTATTAATCTTGTGCTCAGGAGATACAATCCGGTGGTAGTTTAACGTCATTCCAGATGAACCTAGTCAGGTACCTAGTTTATCTTCATTTCAGACTTGCCAAGTTTATTCTCATGGCATTGAGACAAACTGTGCAGTTTATTCACATGCACCAGTGTCGCCTTCATAACTGGAGAGGCAATCGCTAGTTTAACATCATTCCGGATGGGATACACTTCTTGACCAAGCATTGTACTAAGCCTTTTATCGTCCTGCTGAGGACTCACTGAATTTATACTCTTGGCAGATCGAGATGTGTGAACAGTTTATACTCGTGCTCAGGAGGTTTCTCCATGGTTGACGGAGAATACTCCTAAAGATCGTGGAATCAGTGTCAAGTGTCAGTAGAGATCATGACTGAGAAGGAGTGAAGGCAGGTGTTCCAAAAATTTGAAAAATCCAGAGGAAGATTGAGAGCTTGCGCTCACTGGATGCTCACCTGCTTGCTATATATCCTATACCCCCCTCTCAAGACTTTGCATCCCGAGAAGTTGAAAAATCGCCAGTGGAGTGAAAGCGGAAAAAAAAAAAAATGTTTTCTTGGGCTGATTGTTGCCCTTATACAATGTTTTTTGAGGTTATCAACTTCATTTTGAGAGAATTAAGTGAAAAGGCTACGAGAGGGGACATGTGAGGGAGAACTGTGCGCAAAGGTCTCAGTCGTTGCAACGGGCAAACGTACTAGTGTATTACCTGTGAGCAAAGGTCTACCCAAGCATAAGTATGGTAGTTCGTAGTGTAGACTATATACTCACCTCAGTCGTTACAATGGGCAAACGTACTGAGGTGTCTGTCAAAAGTCGAGTGACTAAATAGATGTCTTGCCACTTGGCAGTACAAAGGGGGGATAATCATAAAGGCACAAAGGGTGAAAGGAAAAGGAAAAGATGAAAGGAATACAAACGGGATTGTATATACAAAGGCAGATGGAAACAAAAGAATCGGGCTGTTGTGGCTGTGTGCATGGTTGCCCAAATCTGACACTCCCCCTCAAGCTGCACACAGTCCGAGTTCTGCAGCAAAGTGCTTGACCTTCAGAGATGGCAGGGCTTTTGTGAAGATGTCAGCGATCATGTTGCCAGTTGGACAAAAAATAAGATGGAGCTTGCCGTCATTGATGATCCAACAGATGAAATGGAATCGCACATCGATGTGTTTAGTGCACGCATGATATTGGTGGTCTTTGGCGAGAGCGATGGCGGACTGATTGTCGGAGAAAAGCATGGTGGGTTCAATGAGCGGGGTAAAGAGATCACCAATGAGGGTGTGAAGCCAGAGGGCTTCCTTGGAAGTGTGTGTCGCACCAACATATTCACTCTCCGTGATAGACAAGGACACGATCTCTTGCCTCTTCAAACTCCACAAGATGGCTCCTCCATCAATAAGAAATGTGTACCCTGAAATAGCACAGTGGTCCTCAGTTATGCTGCCATCAGCATCAGTATAGCCCATCAGAACTTGTTTGTCACCACCATATGTCAGCTGGAGTGTCTTGGTACCTAGAAGATATCTATAGATACGCTTGACAGCTTCCCAATGAGCAGGTCCATGATTGGTCGTGAATTGTGATACCTGTGCGACAGCATATGAAATATCTGGTCATGTTCCAAGGGCTGCATATATCAATGAACCTACAGCTTCCTGATATGGAATGGCATGCATAGCAGTGTATTCTGATGCAATTGTGGGGGACTGATCGTTGGTCAGTTTGACGTTAGGTTCCATAGGTGTGAATATGGGCTTTGCATCATCGAAATTGAAACACTGGATGATGGACTCAATATACATTTTCTGCAAAAGTGTGAGCTCGTGGGTGCTATGGTCTCGCTTCACCTCAATGCCAAGCCAGTGAAGCTCCCCAAGATCCGTCACTTCTACAAAGCATCCTAACTGCGCCTTGACATTAGCGACAAGGTCAGGAGATGTGGCTGTGATAGTGTAGTCATCCACATGTACCACAATAATTGTGAGTGCAGTACCATCCCGTTTGATGAATACCGCTTGGTCGACTTCGCACTGCTGAAAGAGCATGTTATGGACCAATATCTCAACTAGCCATTGGTACCATCGTCGTCTGCTCTGTTTGAGGCCATATAAGGTTCGTCGTAAGTGACAAATGTGTCGTGGGCGGTCTGGGTCCACATATCTGGGAGGTTGGTGCATGTAGATGATTTCATTGTTGGTCAATGTGCCATTGAGGTATGCACCCTTGATGTTGACCTGATAGAGCTCCAAATCATGGCGCGCTGAGAGTGCAAGAACAGTTTGGATTGAGGTGAGCTTTGCCACCAGAGCATATGTGTCAAAGTAGTCAACCCTAGGGACTTGAGAGAATCCCTGGGCGACCAGACGAGCTTTGTGCTGCATAACATGTCTGGCAGCGTCCTTCTTCACATGGAAAACCCACTTGGATCTGATAATGTTGGTGCTGGGCAGTGCTTCTATGAGGTCCTATGTGCTGGCCTTATCTAGAGTGTTGAGTTTGTCCCAAATCCCTCATTCCCAGCTTGTCCAATCGAGGTAGCGACGTGCATCAGCAAGGGTCGTTGGCTCAAGTGCTTCAGCTGCGGTGTGCGCTTGCTTGACAAGCATAGTCAGCTCACGATCATCGTAATCGAGATTGTACCTGTCGTCAACCATGGCAGCTGCTTGGTCCATAGTGCATGCATCTGGGTTCTCAAGTGGGGAAGCGATGGGCGGTGATGGTGGAATGAGTATGCCGCGAGGGAGGTGGGACGAAGCGGCCTTGCCATTGAGGATGTCCTGGACACGTTGACTCGGCTTCTGAATTCGGTGGGCACATGGTTCTGGTGAAATGGGAGGTGCCGGTGGCATGGTCATGAGGTCAGCTGGGATAGGGACAGGTGATGGTGATGTGACATCAGCAGGTGTCATGGCAGTGCTAGTCAAGGGCAGTGCACTGGGGGTGGAAATGAGGGGCTGCACTGGGGTACCACTGGCCAATAGAATCTCTTTCTCCCCCTCAGTGGCACCTGGTGCGACAGATTCGAAATAAAAGTCCCTCTCGACCATGACAGCATGAGTTTTAGGCCAGTACACATGACAGGCGTATTCAGTACGATCGTTGATGCCAACCCACCATCCCATCTCAACATGACCACCAAGCTTCAATCCACCACCAGCACAGATGTGCACGACAGAACCCCAAGTGTGAAGATTGCTAAGATCGGGGGCTCGGCCGAAAGCGAGCTCATATGGCGACCTGCCATCGAGGACACGGGTAGGTGTGCGGTTCTTCAGCCACATGACATGACAGGCAGCTTCACCCCACAGGAACTTTGGTAGGCCGCTATTGTGAAACAACACACAGACGCGCTCCAAAATCATCTGATTGAGACGCTCAGCAATCCCATTATGCTGAGGCGTATCTCGTGCGGTAAGTCGTTGAACAGTCCCCTGGCGCTGGAGATAAACTACGAATTCCCTGCCCAGGTACTCCCCCCCACGATCGGAATGAAAAAGCTTCACCTTTGTGGCCAACTGGTGGTCCAGCCAGGTCTTGAAGTTACGGTATGTGTTGAAAGTCTTGCTCTTCTGACAAATGAGGTACAGGTGCGTCAAGCAGGTATGATCATCTGTGAAGGTCACATAGTAGCAGCGCCCACCAACCGTTGCCACGGGGGCAGGTCCCCACACATCCGTGAAAACGATGTCTCTGATCCCAGAGGCCCAAGGACCCTCACAAACCTTGGCAATGGGCTTTCAGGTAGCCTTCCCATACACACAGGACTCACAAAAAGTGTCACCTTCATCACTGAGGTCGTATTTGAGTCCACTGACCAAACCTGATTCAGCTAACTTCCAAGCAGTGGATGGCACAATATGGCCAAGCCTGCAATGTAGTTCCATGACAGTGATGTGCTCCGTCGCAGAGGCAGCACGGTTGTCATTGTGTACCACATGGTACAAACCTTTGGCTGAACAAGGTATTCTGCTGATCGTTTCACCATCGGGATCTCATATGGTGCAACAGCCATCCGCAAAGGTGGTGGATAGGCCCATTTCGTCAAGTTGGCCGATGGACACAAGGGTATAACCCACCTCCAGTGAGTACAGGACCTCGGTCAGGTGCAATGGTGATGTTGTTAGCCCATTAGGTATGTCAACAACCAAGTTGCCGACACCCGTGGCAGCAAACTTCTGCTGGTTCACTGCGGTGAAAGACTTGGGTGGAATATCCTGGATGTCAGTCATCTGATCACGATTGGGGGTGAGATGCTGTGTAGTGCCCAAGTCGTACAGTTCCATGCAAGGTACGGCGGAGCATTTGTCTCCTATAGCAGATGCTGCAAAACCATCCATGGAGAGGTTGCTGTCACTATCCAAGGATTCATCGTCCCAACCACAGCCCCAGGGGCTGTTGTCCCCTGCTTCTGAAAAAAGATCGTCGGGAGAGTCCTCTTCAACTTCAAAAAAGGTACTCCAGCGATCACCTGGGACAATGTCATCTGGGTCTGCCATGGACTCGTCATCACTGACACTCCCCAAGTCCGGTAGGGATTCATCGTCGCTGTTGTCGCTAACACTTTCTAAATCTGGCAGGGATTCATTGTTGCTGACAATGCCGAAAACTCCATCATCATCATCATCAACCGCTGCCACATGTCCACTGACAGGACAGTGTGTCACCTCCTTGTCTCCCATCGGTTTCTTATCACATTTCGCAGCAAGGTGCTACTTTGAACCACAGGTCCAGCAGTGCTGCTTTGGCTTCTCCATCTGGTGACCTTTTCCTCGGTTCCCATGAGTGTGGGAAGAGGATGCCATGGCCATAGCCTCATTGTGGTCCTTCTGATCTCCCCAGTTGGTACTCTTGGCTTTGTACCTATTGGATTCTTTGTTAATGAGAGAGATGAGGGTGTCGGGGTTGATCGTCTTCGAGGTGGTGTACAATTGGGCAGCTGTGAGTTGCACAGACACAAAGTTTGCCAACGAGTTTGGGAGCGACCGAATAATGGTGGAATGATAGTCTTTTTCGTCAATATCCACCCCTACTGACACTAGCTTCTCGCACTTCATTCGCAGGTCATCAAGAAACTGGTGAACATCGCCACCCTTCAACAACCTAGATTCAAGGAATTGAGCACGGAGCTCAGTTTGTGCGTATGCCCCTTTCTCCATATACTCGCGTGATATCTCCTTCCACATCAGCTCTACAGTAGCCAGCTTTCACACCTTCAGCGTGGTCGAGTCTGGAATATGTTGAGTGAGTAGGTGCTTGGATATTCCCTCGTTCTTCTTCCACTTATCAACATCTGCTTTTTCATCAGCTGTTGGTGGGGTTTGTGTCGTCGGCTTAGTGGCAGTGCCATCGAAGTGACCCCACATTTCTTTGGCCTTGACAGTGACCTGGAAGTGGAAAGAAAAGATCACCCAATTTGTTCCTTTGACGTTGAGCTTCAGAACATTGTTGGGGAGGGTATCAGTTGTAAGTGGAATCATAGTAGTCATATTTGCAAGGTGTTTGATCGATTGCTTTACCTGAGGAGGTCAGGGCTCATAACCTGAAAAGGCTATGAGAGGGGACACGCAAGGGAGAACTGTGAGCAAAGGTCTCAGTCGTTGCAATGGGCAAACGTACTAGTGTATTACCTGCGAGCAAAGGTCTACCTGAGCATAAGCATGGTAGTTCGTAGTGTAGACTATATACTCACCTCAGTCGTTGCGATGGGCAAACATACTGAGGTGTCTATCAAAAGTCGAGTGACTAAATAGATGTCTTGCCACTTGGCAGTACAAAGGGGGGATAATCATAAAGGCACAAAGGGGTGAAAGGAAAAGGAGATGATGAAAGGAATACAAACGGGGTTGTATATACAAAGGCGGATGGAAACAAAAGAATCGGGCTGTTGTGGCTGCACACATGGTTGCCCAAATCTGACATTAAGCACCCTATTGCTTGTACCTGGGGCCACGCTCATCATTCTCAAGGTGCTCTCATAACAGGTAATTGGGACCTTACTAAGCAGTGTTCTGTTCAGTTTCCTAGGTGGGGGATACTACCATGGCAATGGGCTCATGTCCCAGAGGGTAGAGGATGCAGGAAACCAGTCTACAGGGATGCCCTTGTGGGAACAATCCCTTGAGATCCGCGAGTCCAAGCTCCACAATGCCTACTAATCCATGTGCCTTGCCTCATTCCACCAACCACCTAGCATGTACTGGCTGCTTTTCGGATGTCCAGGGGTGAATTTTAGACTCAGAGATTTCAAACTCCAGACACTATATGGTAGCGGCTACTGAAAGCTTTTTGTGTCGTAAGAGCCTGAGAACTTCTTGCTTTCTTTGGTGATCCAGGAAACTTCTAGACCAGAGGGGGATGACTAATCAATGGTAGCATATCAACGTGAGAAATTTGGGGAAGCCTGGTTGGGTATGGGTCATGGTAACGATGTCGGGAGATGGTGATAAGGGCCAATGCGCCCTTTCTCAGAATTGTCTAGGAAGACCTATATTTCAAGGTACATGGTATTGATTGTGGGGTGTTCAGATTTCTAAACCATCAGGCAGATCACCTGCAGAAAGACTTGTTTGCATTGCTTCCATGCTTTCGAGATGCGCAACTAGCGCGACTTCAAACCTCTATGTGCCTCAGCCATGTGCAGGAATAGGATGACTTGACTACTTTTCCTTTCATCGGCATCTTCTTCTTTCCATTTGATCTGGCCAGTGTGAGTTCTGGAAATGGGGTAGATAGCTCATAGTCCGGTGTTGAAACTACAGGATAATAGTTGTATGCCAACAGACGTCTCAGGTATTCCACGAACCTGGGGACTCAAATTACAGAGATCCCGCTGTAGTGCACTATCAGCAAAAGCAACTTTATCCATATTTATGTCACAGCAGACAACTGCATCATATACCTGATAACCATGGTATGTGGGGACCCTTCAAGTGATATCCATACTCTATGTCCCTTAAGCCTGGGCCCAGCTATCTGTTTATACTCTGGACAGAGATCAGTAGTTTTTCATCTTTTCGGACGGATGCTAGTTTAGCAGTCATTGCAGACCTCATATAGTTTTCTGTCATTATGGACAACCTAGAAAACAATCTTCTGAGGAGGGTACTTTGTCAACTCACTCTCAAAATCTGTAATCAATGGTGAGATAGCCTTTTAATGTCTTGCTTAGGACCTATACGGGTTGATGACCCCGTAAACGAATCTTGATCTATCTTGGTCGGATTTGAACTCCTATTAAAACGGTTTTGCACCTAGCATGATGGACAGTGACTACTTCAGCAGTGTTATATGAATGGCTTATGCTTCTGATAACTTAACCTGTGCCTTCCAAGTCTTCATGGCACCTACTAATATCCAGTATGCTGCCCTTGGCCTTGGGACTTACGCTATCACTATCCCTGAACATCGGGACCTATAATCATCTCAAAGATCATCAGTATTTTTTTTGTACTTTTAATCTTTTCAAGGCCTGAACAATGGCCTACTCCTAAAGAGCATCAGCAGTGAGATCATCTAATTGAAACATATCTAAGTCGCGGCCTTGTACTGCCATCATCTTCCAGGCGAAGTACACAGCTTTGACCAAGTGTTATGACTGCATCAAGCAGCCATCGAAGGGGACAGGAAAACCCTTTGGCCAGAAGAAACAACCAAACCTATCAGTGAATGATGGTGCTACCCGGCAAAGAGAGAAGTGCTATAACCCTGGCAGGGAAGCTACAAGTGCTGGTAGCCCATCGTAGGAGTGCCCATAGCAGTCAAGGTTTGAACCCAAGACTCAGGGGCCTAGCAATGGGGGAAATAACAAGTGGTCAAAGCTGGAGTTTAGCCAGCTGGGACTGCCACCTTATATATTGGCTAGGCCTGCGCACAGATCAAGCAGTACACTACTATACATGGTAATAATAGATAAGGCTATGCTACATATGGTAAGACAGTAATGACCATGGGTTAGAGAATGGAAGTGCAGACAGAGATGAGATGTGCAAGGCTGCTGTGAGACGAACCCTGAGATCTGGATCTAAGATCTACGGAAATGGGAATCTAGATAAATACAATGTGATACAAGGAGGAGATTAGATCAGATCAGGAGATCTAGGAGGTGGCAGGATTGCCGTGGAGATCTGATGGAGATAAGGGTTAGGGTAGTCTAAGGGTTGTCAGCATGTAACCCTAGAGGCTATGATGTCATGGATGATGTCAAAGGTCTGGATGTATCACGTGACTGGTCATGTGATCGGCCTCATGGGAGGTCATGTGACGAAAGAAGCAGAAGGAGGTAAGGAATGTGGTGAAGAAGTGAAGGATGAAAAGTTAGTTGCACATGGTTCATAACAATATATACATTCCCTTTCACTCCTGGGCTCTCCTCAGTCATTCCTGCTACTCCTTGGGCAGTGGCTGAGGTGAGTACCAGTTTTGCTTTACCTTATTACTGTTGCTAATTAGTGTAGTGGGCAATCACTGCCCTTTTACTTAGATCTTTCACAGTTCACACATGTGACAGGACACTTCAGCACATCACTGGGTAACCTCAGCCCCCCACCAGACAAACACTAATAGAATACCCACAGGAAGATGAATCAAAGAGCTAACCAACCAAAACGCTCAGAACCACAACCCCAACCCACCCAGCAATACACAGGTGAAGACCAGCAATGCCCAACCAGCAGCCATTCCAGGCAACATGCCCCAAACCCACCCCCTCCTCCTAAACCACAAGCAATGCCATGCAAACTGGAACCATCAGCCCCACCATAGTACAGTGACCTCCAAAACCCTTTCCATATTAGCCCTAATGGTAGTATATGAAGCATACTGCCAGACACCATGGGAATCCCACTTAGCTTTGGTGGAGTTGTAAATAGTACATACTCTTGGCTACAATATTGCCCCATATATCATGTGATTTGGTTCACAGGCCATAGAGATATGGTCAAAATGAAATGGCAATATCATGGAAAGGGTTTTGAAGCTTTCAAATGCAAATAGGTATTTGGATATTATCAGTACTTGGTATATCCTCCTTTTGCTCTAAGCACTGCCTAAACCCTCCTAGGCATGCTTTCAATTAACTTCTGACACTCCCTAACAGGTATCCCCTCCCATTCCACCTGAACTCTCTCCCACAATTCATGAATTCCATTAGGGGGGGTTTCATGCTATGCAAGCCTCCTCTTGAGACAACTCCAGAGATATTCAATGGGATTTAAGTCTGGAGACTGTGTAGGCCACACCATAGTGGTGAATTCTTGCTTCTCTAGCCAATTCTTGACCATCCTGCAGGTGTGCTTGGGATCATTGTCTTGCTGAAAGATGATGTCAGAAGGATTGAGACCATAATATTCCAAGGTCTGCTGGAGCTCATCCTTCAAAATCTGAAGGTAGAGGTCCCCATCCATCCTACCATCAATCTTGGTAGCAAAGCCAACTCCCTTCCAGGTTATACACCCCCACATCATAAGAAAACCTTCTCCAAACTTGAGAGTTCCTTCCACTAGCCTGTCACTAAGCCCCTCACCTGCCTTTTTCCATGTCCATTTGTGCCCATCTGACCCTAGGCAATTAATTTTGGTCTCATCAGACCATATTACCTTCTTCCAGTCCTCAATGGTCCAATCCTTGTGGGCATAGGCAAAATCCAAACGAGCTTTGCAATGCCTGGCAGAAAGAATAGGGTGTTTGGACTTGATCACAGCCTTCATACCAGCTTTTTTCAAGTGACAGCAGACAGTAGTGACAGAGAGGGGATGGTTGACAATGTTGGCAAGGGTTCTAGTCACTTGGACAGCATTTTCAGCTTTCCCAGAAGTGATAAGATGTTGAGCATGACAAATATTACTAGAAAAAAGCTTAGAAGGATAACCTCCAATAGCTTTGACAAGACTAGAATGCTCTTTGGAACAGAGCTTGGATATGGCAGAAGGGCTAACACCAGTTTGCTTGGCAATGGCTTCACCAGAATGGCCAGAATCAAGTAAAGAGAGGATGGTGTTTTTTTGAGTAGAGGAAAGAGATCTAACCATGGTAGTGGTTAAGAATCAAGAGGTGTGGGAACTATTTCAAACTCAGACATATTGTTTACATGTATATCTTTGTTTGTACTAACAAACAGTAGCAATTATACTTCAATTTGACTAAGATCCTACTCAACAGTTCAAAAGCTCCAAAACCCTTTCCATGATATTGCCATTTCATTGGGACCATATCTCTATGGTCTGTGAACCAAATCACATGATATATGGGGCAATATTGTAGCCAAGAGTATGTACTACTTATAACTCCACCAAAGCTAAGCAAGATTCCCATGGTGTTTGGCAGTATGCTTCATATACTACCATTAAGACTAACATGGAAAGGGTTTTGGAGGTCACTGTATATAGAATAAAACCAAGTATATACATATAGTGCACCCCATAGACCACACCACCCACTATTAGGACATGCACATACAGATAGATTACCATAGACTCACGCAGCACATGTATGCAAATGTCCAGCAAAGGGCAATGCCCTACAGGACAATAAATGAGGGAAAAAAAAAAACTAAATATGGTAACTATGGAAGTCCGAGAGAAAAGGAAGAAGTCCAGGTATGGAGGTACAAAGTCCGGGTTACAGAGTAATGGAGAAGGGATGGGGGGTTTGGAGGATGGAGTTTGAAATGGATATGACATTGCCCTTCTTCAGGGACTTCTTCAGTTTGGTGGCCTGTTCTGCCCTCACTATCTTGGCTGCTTTTTCCCTCACTTCTACAAGGAGAGTTACCATATCTGGGATGGGGGGATAACAGTGCATCTGGTTGTCATAGCAGTACCACTCTAGCTAATTGGAGTACCTCTCATCAAATGTAAAGGCTTCTTGGTCATAAATGAGAACAGTTGGAGACTTCTTTTCTTTCTTCTTCTCTTTCTGGGTGCTCAGAGCTAGACATCCTTAACTCAACATGTGGAAAAGAATCAGACAACTGGAGAGAAGACACCTTCTAAAAGCTGCTGATCCAATCAAGTAGGAAGAGGTCGTCAGCCAAGAAGATGGCTTGAAAGGCAAGGTGGGTTTGGAGAGTGATTGGCTGGTGGTGGTAGACATCTGAGTCATTGCCTAGGAAGGCTGCAGTAGGGATGTCATTGGTGTCTAGAGAGGTCCTAGGAGGGACCTGGATAGATTGGGAGACTTGGTGAGAACAGTGTGCCCAAACAGGGTAGCAACTGACAAGGGTATGTGTGGTGAGGGGAAAGTAACAGTGGCCTGAGCAGGTGACACCAACATGAGAGTGAGTTACAGGAATGGTGACAGGTACATGGCATATGTATCTACCAAAGGTCCCCCAAATGCAGGCTTCCAATGGCTCAGCAGAAGGCAGGAGTAGGATGGAGCACTAGGACAAGTGAAATGCTCAGCAACCTAGGCAAAGCTAGTAGAGTGAAGGGTGGAATCACAAAGTGTGATGGCACCAGAAGTATGCTTGGAATTATATCAGGAACTGGAAAAACCACCAGAACACTAGTAATAAAGATCAGAAGAAATGGTGAATTCCAAGCATAAGGAAATAATACAGCATATCAATGGGTTTATATATGTAGGTAAGGTGTTTAGGGCAGGTGTGGGATAGATGAGTAATACACTGACTGATATGTGATGTCATGGGCTTAGCACTGATAATGTTCTAGAACATTCTGGGAAGTTCTATGATGAGATAAGATAAGGAAAATATGTAGAAGGAAAAATAAAGGGAAAGTAGTATGTTCTGTCAGTAGCCTTATGACACCAAACATCCTACATTTCTAACCCAGAGAATTTGTGATATTATATTCTCTACATAACTTTCAAGATCATCATCCTTGAAATCACATAAATCATACTTATGTATAATGGCAACAGAATAGAAGATGTTGGCCCAGATACTGGCAAATACTTCCTTCATATATGAGAGGTAAAGGTATTCCTTTTACTGTCAGTGTCATAATGCTTCTGTTTGGTAATGAAATAGAATTGTGCCAGAAACCTTGCAAGGTGATTAGACAAGAAAAAAACACTCTACAAATGGTATACACCAATGTAGCAACAATCTATGTATCAATGCAAATGCAAGGAATACCACATTC
>JBBPMX010000133.1:0-24278 GCA_038090515.1 Pulveroboletus cf. viridisquamosus | reverse complement strand
TGCACCATCCCCTGCAATATATAAAGGGTGGGTTTTTCTTTCTTTCTTGGTCATTGGGGTTGCTGAGGTGTTTTTTACTGCATTGTCAGCTATCTTCTTCCAACATTTTCTGCCATGGTAGTTTTCACAGTCATTGCACTTCTCTTGCCTTTCAGCTTCTCCTTTCCTTCTCCTTTGACTTGTTGTTCGTTTTCATAGTAGTTCCCTTCGCAAGAAGAGCTGACTGTATAGCCTTTCTAGACTTCTCTTCTACTAAGGTCTGTGAGACCATGGAGTTGATAGAGAGTTTGTCAGTGAAGGACATCAGGATCATTTGGAGTGTTGAGTATGAGGTAGGAAGTGATATCATGATGGCAATTGCAATGGAGAGGCTGACCTAGTGACTTTAGCATGTAAGTCTTCTGTCACATCATGTTAAGCTGTGGTTCCATCTCGGACTCATCAGATAGGGTGCCACGAAAGAGTTCACCAATTAAATATGTGATGGTCTGGTGATCTTTGCCCTCATAGCACTTGTTCAGCTTTTTCCATACTTCTTCAGCTGTTGTAGAGTATAGGATGCCGTTTAGTGATTCATCCTTCAAGGTGTAAGTGTGATCTGTGCACAGGCTTCCTTGTCTCAGCTTAACCAGTCAGATAGCATCAATGGGTTGGACCCATCAGGTTTTTTCTCAGATCCGTCTGCTACTTCCATTAGTTCTCAGATGTTAAGAACCATTGAGACACAGAATTTTCATATCTGGAAATTTGTTCTATTGTTCTCAAGGGATGGGCTATCATATAGACGACTTGAGCCTTGGCTTGTTTTGCTAGTGAACGAGATTGACTGGTATGAAGGAATGTTTGCTGAGGCTGAAGTAGAAGGCATTTCATAGTAATGTTTTCAGAGCATGGGGCTCATAACCTTTTGTTCTGAGGTTAGGTGTTGGCTAATGAGTGGACAAGTTATTCTAAGAAGAATTAGTGAGTTAAAAGAATGTGTAGCTAGTCTCAAATGTCTCACCTCAGTCTTCAGTAAAAGTACTGGACTGAGGTATGATGGAGTAAGTAACTCTGTAATGTCCACATTTTGATTATGTAATCTGTCCTCAGTGACTAACTGAATATCAGTTCTACAACACAATGATCTATGTGTTATGCTGGAGGTGGAACACTGAAGCCAAGTCTTCTAAAGCCTTGCAAAAGGAAAAGAGCAGAGGAGAGCACTTATCATCCAAGGTTTTAACCCAAGGAACAAGTGGTCAAAGCTGGGGATACCAGCTGAGGATGCACCCTTTATATATTGTGAGCAATGGTGCACAGACCAAGCTGTGCTTGTTATGCCGGAGGCAGAACACCGAAGCCGAGTCTTCTGAAGGCTTGCCGTAAAGCCTCAAGAAAGGATGAGAGTGAAGGAGTGCACTTATCATCCAAGGTTTTAACCCAAGGAACAAGTGGCCAAAGCTGGGGGTACCAGCTGAGGGCGCACTCTTTATATATTTGCAAGGGGATGTGCACAGACCAAGCTGTGCTACAGATAAGGTGTGAATAGATACCAACTATGGTAAGTGATATCCCACGGGTGTGTGAGAGTTCTGTGATGTAGAAGTATAGGGACGGTAATTAAAAGAGTGAGGTGATCACGTGTTATGACATCATATGATATCATGGTCTAGGCCATGTCATGTGATCTGGTCACATGACCGGTGAACGAATGAAAGGAAAAATGAAAAATAATTAGGTCAGCATATATGATATAACAGTGCTACAGATAAGGTGTGAATGGTATCTACATATGGTAAGTGATATCCCATGGGTGTGAGAGAGTTCTGTAATAAGGAAGCATAGTGATGGTAATTAAAAGAGTGAGGTGACCACATGTTATGATGTCATATGATGTCATGGTCTAGGCCATGTCATGTGATCTGGTCATGTGATTGGTGAACAAGTGAAGCGAAAAGAAAAATAATTAGGTCAGCATATATGATATAACACTATGGATATAAATATGCTAAAGTGATTGAATCTTCAATCAAATATGAAATATAAGTAAGTGATGACTAAGTTGCTGATATGCAAATAGAATGGAATAACATTATGGTAATGTCAATAGGCTAGACCATGATGTAATGATGATGACATGACCTGATATCAATGGAGTGATGCAAGTGAAGGTAGCCTAGACCTGATTAATGGATGGTTTAAGGATTACTAAGGTAAATGGGTGAGAATTAGGGGAATCATGTAAGATAGGGGCTTGAAGTCATATAATATCATGAAGGGAAAATCATGGTTCTGACACTAGGGTTCTGTTTAACATACATATATTCCATTTCTTGCCTACATACAATGCTTGCAAGTACTGTTCCATTTCTCAGTTGATTCACTGTAAAACACAAATACTATCTGTGTAGATAAGGATCAAATAAAAGAAAGGGGTGCAAGTATAGACTTGACCCAAGGGAGGGGGCCAGAAGAAACAGGCTCAAGTGAGTGAGGACCTAGGCAACTAGCCCTCAGACTTAAGGATGGAAGATGGGAGATGTGAAAAAGATCTATTCTGAGATGTTATACACTGGTTTTATAGTCCTGGGAATACCTGTGGATTTCTATCTATGAGATATAACTAATCCAGGGCCAATCAGCACCCAGCAGATGTGTAAGCTAAAGTAATCTGGTCTGGATAAAATGAATCTGGTACTGGATTGATACAATCCAGACCCAGATGAATGGGCAGATCATATAAATGAACTTGGACAAACAAAGAAATAAATGGAATATGAAAAAGACCTACCTGGATAGACTATAGACACAATGGATGCTTGAATGGATGCTTGAATGGACCAAAAAAGAGGGTGCTTGTAGCCATAGAAGGATTTGATCTCCTATAATGCATCATCTATGAAAGTGAAGCAGTAGGACTAACCCTTACTGCACATCTCATCCTAAGTGTCAGAAACTAACCTAAAGCATAAAGTATGCCAAAGGATGTCTGGCCTTCACTCTGGAAATGGGAGCAAAAGGATGAGAATATCAAGCATGAGCCTAATCTACAGATGAGTGCTATGACTATATACTACTGTCTAAGCCCAAAACCCTAGATAAACCCTGTATCTTTGGTTGAGGGCCATTACTAACAGATATTAAATAATGATCAGAATAGAACTCTAAATATGATGGCTGAATAAGTTAAGAATGAAGTGATGTCATGGTCTAGCCTATGACATAATGGAATGATCTAGAAGGATCTACCTGAATCTAGATAAGATAAAGAGGAGTAAGTGTCAACCTGTGATGAAGAATAGGAACAGAAATAAATAGGTTCTGTCACTAAGCACCAGAGAACTAATGACCCCCATCTATATCTTCATGGACAACCAGGCTACTATCAAATCTGGTGATGTTCTAACAATGAAACATGGTCACTACCTGATAGATCACTTCCACAGAATCATTTGTCTAGCATATAAAAAACACAACCTCCAAAAAGAAGACACTATGGCTCAGTGGATAGCCAAGCACAAGGATATACTGGGTAATGAGATAGCAGACAAGGGAGCAAAGAAAGCAGCAACCAATCCCAACTTGACAAGTTCCACCAGAAAACTCCCAACATTCCTCAGAATGCATTGCCTTCCATCCAGTATCTTAGCCGTATGTCAAAACCAATGCCAAATGGAACAAGCCAGATAGACCCCCCTCTGGGCTAATTCACCATGACATAATTACCTCTCTACACTTGACCTGACAATACTAACAAGATCTTTCCTACAGTTGAACTTCCCTCTAAACTGCAACCAAACCACTCTCCTCACCTGGTTACATACCAAACACTGCCCACTCAACACCCACCTTTACAAGATATGATGCATAGAAAGTCCTAACTGCCAAAGATGTCTGAACACCAAAGAGGATATCAAATACTTCCTCATCCAATGTCCACTCTACAGATGCCAATGGTCTTAATTAGACCAATACCTCTGACAATGCAATTGATACACACATATCCCAACACTACTCACCAACCAACAAGCCATTCTGCACCTCTTAAACTTCATCAATGCCTGTTAAAACTGGGTCTCTGGGGGATGACTCCAGGATGTCCAGAGTTCAGACAGGACTTGGCTTCACCTTATGTGGTGCACCCTTGTCACAAGTCCAGGGTGTCCTGTAATTTTGGAGGACAAGTTAGAGTCAGAGTTGACCTTGTTGCAAGCAATGAAGGTCAAGGATGGGTCAGATAAGAGTCTGGAGACTTAAGGGGGTCAGATAGTCAGAGACTGGAGAGTTTATGATGATATTTGAACTAAGTTATTTACAACAGAAGTGTGGAGACTTATATATGGATGCAAAACATATGTAGGTGTTAGTCAGAGTCTGGAGAATGAATGCTAAGTGTACCAGAGCTGTGCTCCGAAGTGAAGCACAGGGACAGAGGGTGGACTGGAGTAAAGCTAGTGGCTATGTACTGTAGGCAAGAGATGGAACATAACAATAAGACTAAATACAGAGTATCCGAAGTGTCAGGGATGCAGACTCATCGAGAATGCACCAGAGGTCACAGGAAAGGAGTCCAGAGTTGGATCCAGAGTTGAGTCTGGAGTTCTGGATTGATAGATATGACAATGCCACTGGTAGATTCAAACAAATGTTAGGTGATGTATTGTTCCATTAGCATCAATTATATACTCAAAAAACCATGTAAAGCAGAATCAATCATTTCAATCCAGAACCTATTGTAACACCATCAAGTTCACTTACTCAAGTCCATAACTCAACCCATTGTTTGAAGGAACAGTATATTCAACAATGCCATAGGCAATCAGTCAGCATGGAGCCAGGGGAGAGCATGATATCACACAACATATGCTACATCTTATCAATTCATTACATACTCATACTAACATCACTCTTCCTCCTCTGCATTTTCTGTTACTGCTGCATCTGTCAGAACCATGATCTTCATGACTTCATGACCCATGCCTTTCTTTATCTAATCTTATCATTAACCTTATTCCATATCACATCTTATCTATTTCACATTCTAGACCATTCTATGTGACATCACCATGACATCATTACTATGTTATCCATACTTCTATTTCACTATCTTATATCAATGCTTTCATTCTCCCTATTTAATATCATGCTTCCATTTCAGACCCTTATTTAATATCCATTATCACATTAGGGCACAAGGCTCATCAGATTCAGGGCTAAGGGCAATATATCTTATATAAGTAGCACTCATCCTGTAACATAGTCCTTGTGCTTGGTATTCTCATCCTTCTTGGTTTCTTCACTGAACCAAGTCACATTAGACTTATCCTTAAGTGATCTCTTATTGCTCATGGGTGATTTAGGTTAATACTATCTATTGCAAACCTCAGTAGGACCCCAAACACAGACACTATCCAAGGGGGTCACTGATTAGTGATCTGTGCAACTAAAACTGTCAGTAGGAATGATGGGACCAGCAGGAGCCTTACACTCACCATTGGGGCATTTGTGAGATTGGGGAAGTGACAGGGCTCAGGAGCCCTTCTCCACCTAGTAATGTAATGTCTTACATAGGGTTATGTACCCCAACTAGACATAAATGGATACAACAACAAAAAACCACCACTGTTGCTGACACTTGGGAACCCCAATATTCCCATCCCCCTTTGCATCTTGCCACTTGGCTTGTTTCCCATTTACCTCCACAGTGATAGATCACTTCACACAGCCTTCCAATGCAAAATGTAATGTACCAATGGGATGAAAATTTCCATCAGAAGCACACCTCCTTCATCCCTACCTTCCTCATTCTTGTCCAAGCCAACTTCACTTGCTTCTCCATCCCTCTCTGTTATGATTCATGTCTACATTTATTTCTTGTTCTCTTCATTGGACTTATCACTCCTTGCTTAGTTCTCATTATGCTAAGCCCATAGTTCCCTCCATCACATGCTTGTTTGTTCTTACTTGGCTTATATGTATAATCCTAACTCCTTTTCTTGTGTCTTTGCTCTACACTTGAGTGAGCACTTTTGCTCCTGCCTGTGTCCCATCCCGATTACAAGGGATAGTCCTTGACCCACTCACTCCAATGGGAAGGCCTCTGTCTGGCTCATATCAGGACAAACCCTAGACCTTGCCACCTGCAAGGTACTCCCTTGTCTCAGTATCTTAGGACATTTTCCAAGTTCATGCCTGACCCTTTGGGATCAAGTGTAACACTCTCCATTTCTGGTGCATCCTCCAGGGTAAGGCAAATCTTGATCTTCAGTAATGCCTTGCTAATGTCAAATTGAACATCCACAGATGTACTAACAACTCTGGCAGGGTATGGGTGGCAAAAGGCATGTATCACATGTGCACCATCCATGTTGAACAAGTGCCATTGACACATAACAATATCAATTCCAAGGAGGTGCTGATTTGGGGTGATGAAAAGGAAGTACCAGAGTTTCAAAACTCAAACAAACCTTGTAGCCTGTTCCCAACTGACATTTTCTATCAGAAATGCCATTTGGAAAGACTTTATTGAAGTCAGTCAGCCTTTGTTTTTTTTTCCCCTGTCCAATCTGCACTGCACTCATATATGACAGACAATGATTGGTTTTGAGTTTGTGAAACACTTGATGGATATACATAGCTATTATCAAGCACCTACTGCTGAAGTGGAGCAGGACATCCTTCACATCTTATTCCTACCCCTTACTCCTGTGTGATCCTTTCATGGTCCTTGTCATGACAGGTGCCATTATCCCAGAGATGCTACAACATGTACTATCTGGACATGCATGGAGAGGTCAATACAGTGAGCAACAAAACTGACCCAATGTTTGTATTATTTTGATTGTTGAGCTAATATCTAGAGAACTACTAAATGAAGACCCCTGAACCTTACCCTTGGTAGAAAGCCCTGATAAAGGGCTTTCCAAACATATATAAATTGCTTAGCTAATCCTTGCTATTTCAGGAGATATTCCCATATTAAACACATGTACTCATTAGGTCAGTTTTGTTGCTGATATCAAGGATATATAAATTTATCCTCCCTTGGCCTGAATAACCTCTCTAATCCTTCTAGGCATAATTTCAATCAACTCCTGACATTGGGCAGCCCTGATCTTGTACTATTCCACCTTTATATGCTCCCAAAGTTCTAATATTCTCTTAGGTGATTCAGGGTACTCTGCTAGCCTTCTTTTGAGGATAATCTACAGATGTTCTATGGGATTAAGGTCTGGGGACTGAGCAGGCCACACCATGACCTCATATCCATGGTGTCAAGTCTGGGTCCTCCGGTCTCGAGTCCAATCAGAGGTCTAAGGTTAGTATATGAAGTTCATGAGGGGATGAATGGAGTTTGGAGCAGCAAGGGGGTTCCTAGGAGGATGTTGGTGCAGGACTTATGTGTCACACCCTTGCCTAGGCTCTGTCCTTGTATTTCGTAGGAGGGGAGTAGGGAAGAGGGGAGAGGGGAGTTGGATGAGAGACAGGAGGTGACTAGTTTGATATTCGTACTGAAGTACAGAAGCAGAATACAGGAGCTTTATATACTGAAGTCTGGTCCGGAGTTCAGATGGAGGAATGGAGGAGCATATGGTAAGGTACATCAAGTAAAAGGAGAGCATGTGGAGACAGAGAAACATATGTAGGGGAGGCATATGGTGTGGCGAAGGGTCTACAGTAAGAATGAAGGGACAAGGAAAGAATGAAGGGTTGAGAGGGGACAAGGGGAATACTAAATATGGTAACTGTGGAAGTCCGGGAGGGAGATAGGAAGTTTGGATTATGGAGGTACGAAGTCTGGGTTTCAGGGTGTGGAGAAGGGATGAAGGATCTGGAGATTGGAGATTGGAGTGGATATGACATATGGTCATCAAACCACTTCTTGGCTTTCCTGCTTGTGTGCTTGGGATCATTATCCTGCTAGAAAATGATATCATCTGGAGTTTTCTCATAATCCTCCAATGTTTCCTGAAGTTCATTTTCCAAAATCTGCACATAAAGGTCAGCATCCATCTTACCATCAATTTTAAATGCCACCCCAACCCCTTCCCAGGTCATGTAGCCCCATATCATCACTGATCCTCCCCCAAACTTGACTATTCCCTCTACAAGCCTATCACTGAGGCCCTCTCCTGCCTTTTTCCAAGCCCACTTTCTACCATCTGACCCAATACGATTGATTTTGGTCTCATCTGACCATATAACATGTTTCCAGTCATCCACAGTCCAGTGCTGATGACTCTCAGCAAAGTCCAATCTTGCTCTTCTATGACATTGGGAAAGAAGTGTTGAACAAGCTAAGACTTGTTCCAGCCCCATTCTATAGTAGTGTACAGTAGTATACCTAGTATAGTGTATTACATCAGCTGTACTTACATTTGGACTCAGTCATCTGAGTTTAAAATAATCTCTTGATCTACTACCACTACCTTGTGTGAACGTATCAACCAATCACCTGCACTCATGTAAGTCCTACTAGCCTAACCTCTGTAGCTTGTAGTATGCCTGTTCAACAAGAAGTGGGCATTTTTGTTTCACCACAGCTTTCATACCAGCTTTTTTGAGGCAATGGCAAACAGTCTGGGAAGATATAGAGTGGTTCTTGACATCCTAAAGTGCTTTGGTAACCTGGACAGCATTTTCAGCCTTTCCAGTTCCAATAAGACAAACAGCATGACACATATCAAGAGGAGTAATGATAGATGGTTGACCACCAGAGGATTTGGGAAGGTTAGGGCAGTGTTTCAAATGAAGCCTGCTGATAGTAGATTGGCCAAGACCAGTAGAATGAGCAATTTGATGAGTTAAGTGACCCAATTCCAAGAGAGAAACAATATGAGCAGTTTATTCAATAGAGAGAGATTTCATGGTAATGGGAGTGAAAAAAGCAATGGTGTTTTGATGTGTTTGTATCATGTTGAACTTATAGTGAACCACATGACTTGTTGCTTATGTAATATTATGTCCCAACATGTAGTTTTAGTACTTTAACATATCAGCAACAAAACTGACCCAATGAGTACATGTGTTTAATATGGGAATATCTCCTGAAATAGCAAGGATTAGCTAAGCAATGTATATATGTTTGGAAAGCCCTTTATCAGGGATTTCTACCAAGGGTAAGGTTCAGGGGTCTTTATTTAGTAGTTCTCTAGATATTAGCTCAACAATCAAAATAATGCAAACATTGGGTCGGTTTTGTTGCTCACTGTATTTCCATGAGATTGGCTCCATCTACCATTTTTTAATATTTTGATACCTAATCCTGAATGCTTATTTTTACAGGTGGGGCTAGTGACAGTATATTCATAGCCCACAGTGGAAAGAAATATAAAAAACATGGCTTAACCATGGTATTACCAATGACTGTAGCACAGAGGCTAGAGAGCACCATCAACAGTGGTGAATGGGAGAATGCTGTAAACCCACTGTAGGAGGTTGAGTCCTCCTATGGTTGCAAGCCCCCTTTTTTGGTCTGTTCAAGCATTCATTCAATTGTTCATCATGTCCATAGTCTATCTAGGTAGGTTTTGTTCATTTCTTTGTTCATCCAAGCTTATTTGTACAATCCACCCATTTATCCAGGTCTAGATCACATCAGATTTGTATCATCCAGAACAGATTGTTTTAGTATGTATGTCATCTGGGTGCCAATTGGCCTTGGATTTGTTTTATCTCACAGATAGAAGTCTATGGGTGTACCCAGGACCATAAAACTGGTGTACCTGTGCTTCTGAATCTATTGATCTTCCCCTATCATTGTTTTTTATCTGTTTGAGTCTGAGTTTTCTTTTGTTCATTTGTTTACCCTCCATTGGAGGGCTTTCCACACTCAAGTCCATGTCTTGGACTGCTGCCATCTGACACCCTCCCTTGGGTTGAGTATACTCATATCCCTTTTCATGGAAAGGATCATTATTTCTACATCACAGTTGTCCATTCATTTCAGTTCAAAGAATGCACTCATCCTTGTATTCGTATTTCACACTCAAATATTTATATACATGGTCAAACAGAGTGCTTTGCTGCATAAAATGGGCAAAGGAGTCAAGCTACATATGTGACTGCTCACATGTGCATTCTTGAGTTTGACAACAGTGCACTCTAGTCAAAGCATGTTGATCATTTCAGAGATGATCAGACCACTCTGAGGTAAACAGAAGGGGTAAAAAGTAGTTTTGACCAAGAGAAAAGGGGGCTAACCTTCATTGTGGTTAAAGCATCACAAGGCACTATTATGAAGACTTTTTGCTTGAGCCTGGTACCAACACAAGTAGCATGGAGAAGGGAAGAAAGACCAGAAACATGGATGTGGGCATGTCTGGCTTGGCCAGGAAATGGAGAACAATGACTTCTAGATCATGACCTGGGCACAAAATAAACATGATAAAGTCAAGAATGTAAAAACTGCAGATAGGCACTCATGATAATTGTCATTTGATATCAACTGGCTCATAGGCCGCACCTTGGGTGTTGAATAATCTGGACTTACAGTGAAGTAGGGAGCTAAGCTAGATATTATGATTTATGTTTACATCTACATCTTTTCCTTCCTTTGGACTTATCTCTCCTCACTTAGTTCTTATTACACTAAGCTTTTAGTTCCCTCTGTCACATGCTCAATTGTTCTTTTACATTCTTAAATCTTCTATGCTTACTCATCACTTTCTTTTTGCTATTGGCTTACTGACTTAACAATCAGTCAACTATTATTCTTTGATATTCTTTTCGTTTCTATATGATTACTCAGCAACCTTTCATTCTTGTATATAAACTCCCAAGTAACATCAATGTCTCTCAGCTTAGACCTACTTGGCTTAACATAATCCTATTCCTTTTCTTGTGTCTTCACTCTACACTTGAGTGAGTACTTTTGCTCTTACCTGTATCCCATCCTGATCACAAAGGATAGTCCTTGGTCCACCTGCTTCACCAGGAAGTCCCCTGTCTGGTCTGTGCCAGAAAAAACACTTGACCTTGCCATCAGCAAGGTATCCCCTTGTCTCAGAACTTTAGGACCTTCACCAAGTTCACACCTGATGCTTCAGGATCAAGTGTAACACTAGGTATGCCATGTATATTGATTATCCACCCCTGGTTAGGATGGGGTCAGCAGGGTCTCAAGATTAGCCAAGAAGGTGTCACCTGCAACACATGGATAACCTTGGCGATGTATTCTGGGATCATGTATGGACTATAAAGAGATGTCAGATAAGTGAAGAATGTTGACCTAAATCTGCATGGCCTACCTGGCTAGAAAGGTAGCTCACATAAGATCATGTATCTTGTGCATATGATGCAACATTCCTTGGTTGCTCTGCCAGCTGCACATGAGGTGACATTTGTTGAAATATTGAACCTGGCAGGCTCCAGAGACTGCTGATGGTTCATCATCAGTGAGAAAGAGGGATATGGGCTCATATGTCAGCATGTGTGAAACTAGGCAGTAGAAACTCATATGCTCACATCACAAATGGGCATCTCCATAGGTATTTCTTGCATGTGTGCATATGTGTGTGAATGGCCTGCTATGTACATAGGATGCATAGATTTTCATATGTCATGCTTGTCTGAAAAAATGGCTGCTTGGGTCTATGCCATTCCATGGCTGCATAGGAATTACAATGTACTGTCAACCTATGCCATTCTATGCTACTGCCACTTCACCTTTGTATGCCACCTATCCCATTCTATACCCAGCTAGGATTGGGTAGAAACCTACCGCTCACTCACCCCCCTACTACCTCCTCCCTTGTTGTCTAGTGCATAAGCATCACGGCCATTGTTGCAATCACATCTGCTGTTGTTATGACTGCATTGAGCAGCCATCGAAGGGGACAGGAAAACCCTTCGGCTGGAATAAACAACCAAACCTATAGCTGATAACGAGGCTAGCCGGCAAAGAGAGAAAGCCTGTAACCCTGGCAGGGGAGCTACAAGTGCCAGCGTAGCCGATCGGAGGAGAACCCTTAGCAGACGAGGTTTTAACCCAAGTCCCAGAGGCCTATGAAGGGTGAACTAGACAAGTGGTCAAAGCTGGGGTTTAGCCAGCTGGGACTGCCACCTTATATATTGGCAAGGCCTGTGCACAGACCAAGCAGTACACTACTATACATGGAAGTAATAGATAAGGCTATGCTACATATGGTAAGATGGTAATGACTGTGGGTAGAGAATGGAAGTGCAGACGGAGATGAGATGTGCAAGGCTGCTGTGAGGTGAACCCTGAGATCTGGATTTGAGATCCGCAGAGATGGGAATCTAGATAAATATGATGTGATACATGGGAGGAGATTAGATCGGATCGGGAGATCTAGGAGGTGGCAGGATTGCTGTGGAGATCTGATGGAGATAAGGGTTAGGGTAGTCTAAGGGTTGTCAATGTGTAACCCTAGAGGCCATGATGTCATAGATGATGTCAAGGGTCTGGATGTATCATGTGACCAGTCATGTGATCGGCCTCATGGAGGTCATGTGATGTAAAGAGTGTGAGGATGAAGGAAAGTGAAGAAAAGAGTGTGAAAATAAAAGTTAGTTGCATGTGGTTCATAACAGCTGTTCCCTTCGACCAAATACCATCCATGACCTAAATGACATTAGTTTACTTCCTTCAGAGATGTGTACTACTTACCAGTTTCATAGCCTCATCTTTGTATCTCTAGTCCATGAACCTTTTAATATCAATCAAAGGATTTGCAATGAACTGCTTTTGCTTCAGCTGTGATTGTCTGATAATACACATTGAATTCTTCCTTGGACCTTTCAGGCTTAACTTGCTTTAGCCACTGGTGGGCGCAAAGGGTCCTAGGAAGGTCTTGTCGTTGCTGCAAGCAACAGGTACCAGTAAGAAAAACTTACCACCCACTTTTGTTTCCAGCCAGGCAGAAACTTTTCTTGGTAATGGTAATGTTAGGCACAGCCGCTGCTGCAACCGACAATTCGGAAGCTGGGATGTCTGCAGAAATTTGGGCTTAGGTTAGAGTTAGTTGCACTGTATCATTCATACCACAAGCAACTATAGAAGTCATAGAATTGTTTATATTCTTGATGTTTGCAATCGTTCTAGTACCAGGTACCTTTGGGGGTTCTGAGCCTTGTTTGCCTTGTTTGTCCTGGGATAACCTATGCGGCAGTGTCAGCATTGTCAGTAAAAACTAAAAAGAAAAATGATGATGGGTTTTTGATGTGGACAATCAATCTTGGCTGGGGTCTGCCTTTCGTGGACAGCCCACCAGCCATAGAGATGCTAGCCTGAGTGAGTTGTGGAGTGTTCATATTTGTTTCTAGCATTTCTAGGATATCAGCAGCACCTGACTTGTTGGCAGTGACAGGAGCCTTGTCCAGTATGACCAGTGATGTGGTAGATATGCTGGCGGCAAGGGGAGCCTCATCCAGTATGACCAGTGATGTGGTAGATACGCTGGCAGTGAGGGGAGCCTCATCCAGTATGACCAGTAATGTAGTCGATACACTGGCGGAAATGGGAGCCTCATCCAGTATGGTTGCTGATATGGTAGATATGCTGGCAGTGACGGGAGCCTCATCCAGTATGATTGCTGATATGGTAGATACACTGGCGGCAATGGGAGCCTCGTCCAGTATGATTGCTGATATGGTGGATACGCTGGTGGCGATGGAAGCCTCGTCCAGTACAACTGGTGATGCGGTAGATACGCTGGCGGCAATGGGAGTCTCACAGTTGAGGGTGCTCAGCAATATATCAGATCCATTCCAATGAAGGCTCAGAGTGGGAACTAACCTGATTGGCGAGGTAACAGACTCGCTAGTGGTCAGAGTCTTGCTGGTCATGGTGCTGCCCTATGGAGTAAGAGGTTCTCCAGAGTCAAAGCCCTGGATCGAATTTTCAACTAGGTCATAGTTGGATGATGTAGCAATAGTGGCAGATGATCCTGATTCACCCCTTTGACATTTTGCAGCAGGTCTGCTTTGCTCTTGGCTGGTGATGCTGTCATTGTCAGCCTAAGTATCTACCTCATCCTTAATTTTCTGTTTCACATATCTCTTCTCCTCAGTCTTGTTTGTAAACCAAGTTTGCTTGAATGATAAATAATGGTCCTTGGCAAGCTTTTCGATCTTCCATCCATTTTCACCAAGGTTAGTTTCCAGATGAGACCTGGCCAACTCGCAACAAAGGGCTTTCTTGAGTATAAGCAACATTGTCCTCCATGTTGTGCTTGTATCAATAAGATTTTGATTCCAAAATCCATGCCACATGTCATGCATGCAGTTGAGGATACTTGTAGCATGAGTATGGTCCAGTGGTCGGCCCTTTTCATCCTCAAGGTACTTCATGTTGTGATTCTTGTTGTTCAATCAAGAGTGCTGTCCTTCGGCAGATTCATTCCACTCCTTCCAATTGTTCTGCATCCAGAAATGAATGGAAGGATAGCTGTCTCATTTGAGCTGTGGGAGATCAGCCTGTAGAGGTTGCTAGAGCAAGATATTAATGTCTGTCGATGACGAGTTTGCACCAGCTGTATGAAGTCGTCCGACAAGCATTTCATATGATTTCCCGCCATCATGTACTATTAGAGAGACAAGTCCAAAGGGAAAAAGAAATCACTGAAGGGTAGATTGTGCTGCTTTGAGCATAGCATTTTCAACCTACATAACTTTAGTATGGTCTTTTCCAAGAATTGTATTTGTTGAATATACTGAATATATGCACATCAGTTGGTGTCTATCCTAGATATATGACTCACCTGATTTATCTGGTACTGATTATTAGGCCATTGTTGCTGCATTTGTGTTAACGTTGCCGAGAAACTATTGCCAGTATTGAAGGGATCCGAAAATGATGGTGAAGCATGCTGATCATATAACTGAAAGGGATTGAATGGATCAGAGAAGTCAAAGGAAGGTATTGTGGATATTTGGCTTATCATTGCAAAGTCATATTATTGTCATGAGGAAAAGGTAAGGTAAGGAGGAGAGAAGTCACCACTTGAAAGTACTTAGGCTACACCTGATTACACTTTACTACACCAGTCATCATCTACACTACACCATGTCTGCTACTCCACATCTTGTCAACATACTTGGGGATACTATTTATCTTGAAGTAGATGGTATCTGTCAGAACCACAATTTTCCTCATGTTCCTTTTACAATATTTACATCTTTCACCCATTTATCTTATATTCCCCCTTACCCATTAATTCAGGTCTAGGCTACCTTCAATTGCACTATTCCATTGACATCAGGTTATGTCATCATCATTACATCATGATCTAGCCTATTGACATCACCATGACATCATTCCATCCCCTGCTTATTTATCATTTTATATTTAGATTCATTTGATCTGTTATTTAATATCCATTAGTCATTATTCAGGCACAGGGCTCAGATCCAGATATAGGCCTTAGGGTTAGATATCCTATATAAGTAGCACTTGTCCTGTACAGTAGTTCTCATGCTTAGTATTCTCATCACTAAGGTCTTTCTCTGTATGTGTGCCTTAGCCGCACCTTAGTCTGATCTGTGGTTTCAGCCTCTCAACTTCTCACTTTGAGTTGTTGAGTTGTTCCTGATAGTATCCATCAAGAGTGGACGACCTATAGGTTTGATCTCGACATTGAAACACCTGGTAGAAAGGTATACAGCCAAATGCATCTAATATTCCATTCATGTATATGATTATCAAGACATTCACTGTCCAATTTAAAGAGTCAGCTTCTGACAAGACTGCCATGGCCAAAGAAAGCTCATATCAAGGTTCTGAGATGGAAAATGACATACCTGTGCAACAGGAAACTGCTCTCACTATAAGCAAGACTGAACTGCAGTAAGTCTGTCAGCATTTTGAATACTTATGCTTACTGACTTCTAATAATTCTAGACAAGTCACGGCAGCAGAATATTGTATTCTCAAGTGTTTTGCCCATGATCAGGCCAACCAAGAAGCATTTGATTCCATGCTACACCCACCGCTTCGCATGATCAGCTATGCCATTTGTCCAATTACTGGCTCTTCTCAGACAGTTGAAGAGGTTATTAAACAAGCACAAAAATGTATTCGCCTCTCTTGACCATCCTATAGCAATTGTATTTGTACCTATGAGACACTACATGTATTATTCTGCAAGGTTGTCATTGTCAATAAAGTCCTCCTCTCTGAAGTGTGCAAGTTGCATGCCGGTCTTTTCAACAAGGAAGTACCTATCTGCAAGGTTACCAGAGAGAGAATCATAGCTACCACTGATTGAATTGAATAAATGTCAACAATAGAGAGACTATCCTCACTGAGTTTCATACAAGAGATGAGGGTGCTATGTGATTGAACAAGTAGATTGCTGTCGGGCAATGAGTATAGCATAACAATGGCAACATCTTTGAATCATACTTGGGTATTATGATGATCGTGAGGTTCAGGCTGTGAATCTAATACAAGGTGTGTAAAGTATCATACTTCAGTGAATTGGATAGTGCTGTTTAGAGTAATCTTTAAATGGTTAGTAGAATGCAGTTAGTAGAACATTTGACAATTGATTGTCATCTTACCTTGACATTCCATGCCATACGTACCTCTTCTGGTGGTCGCTGTAACTCAATGTACACTGATTGAGCAATTTGTCCATTGAGTAACCAGAGCCGGCCCCATCAACAGACTTTTTGGTCTGTTGGTTCTTGTAGATATATGGTGATGGCATGGTTCTCTTGCTTGGCGATGTTTACAGGATATGGATTGTGCTTTGGGAGTAGCACATACCCATTTCCGAGATTAGCACTTCCACATGGCAGAGAGTTGCTAGGGTTGTCTATGAATGAAATCATGGCCTTTAGGGCATTCATTTGACACCTGTGAATTTTTTGCTATGCAAGATTAGAAAACGGATCTGAGGGCTGTCGAATTTCACAAGTGAGATTCCCTATAGTTTGTTCCATTGTCCACTGGGATGATGAGATGGGTGAACTGACCGGAGTGGCCTTGGAAGTGAGATAACAGGTAAGGTGCATACAGGGTCTGATAAAGTGAATGTGATCGACATGCTGTTGATAAAATAAAAGCTCAAATCTATGCTCCCATTCGATGAAAAGCTCTTGGGCTCATTGGAGATGCACCAACTGAATGCTATATTGGCTCATGATACAAAGAGCAGCAATAAACTTGCAGAAATTTTGCCATATGTTGTTGGGAAGGATGCCGCACAAAAGACCCAGATATAGACCATAAAGCCAAGTGATATATTCCATACACTTGTACCATGAGTTTGCATGCAGGCTAGGATCATGGGAGGCAACGTTAAACAATCCTGGTAGATATGACTTGCAATTTGCTACTACCTGACCGTGGGCTTGCCATACTGCATTGTCTTTGAACATGGCCCAGTACCACGTGGTGCAGTCATCAGATTGAGCGCAGTCCATTGATCCTTGAAACAAACTGGACCAAAGGTCAGCCATGTTTGTGCCCACAAGATGCATAAGTTTTAATGAAAAACAGTCTGGGATGCCCAAAATGAGGATGGGTTGTAGACCTAAGAGGATACTTGGACCAACAATGCCAGTATCAAGTCGGTGGGACTGGAACTGGTTTGCCAATTGGGACTCAAGAAGGTATTGGAGATGTTGAACATATTCTTGTGACATCATCATCTGGATATCCAACGCACAGATGTCTTCATGGTTGGAACCTGGAATGTCATAGTGATTTGGTTTGAGAAGGACTGGATAATATTGTGATCTGCCAGGCTTGCATCGGCCTCTAAGAGAGCAAAGCATGCAGCAACCACACTTCCCTGAGTGACCAATGAAGTTGCTGACTGTGGTTAAACCAGGCCCATCAGCGCAGCTGAGAAAAAAGAAGAGATGCAAGGTGAAGACACAGTTTTGTGTAGCATCCCAAACTCGAAATCCCTCTGTTATGGTTTCATTGAGAAACCATCAGAAGGGAATGGAGAGACCCTTCAGCCAGAAGAAAACCAAACCTACAGCCAATAACAAGGCTAGCTGGCAAAGAGAGAAAGCCTGTAACCCTGGCAGGGGAGCTACAAGTGCCAGTGTAGCCAATTGGAGGGGAACCCTTAGCAGACGAGGTTTTAACCCAAGTTCCAGGGGCCTATGAAGGGTGAACTAGACAAGTGGTCAAAGCTGGGGTTTAGCCAGCTGGGACCACTGCCTTATATATTGCTATGGCCCACACACAGACCAAGCTGTACACTACTATACATGGTACTAATAGATAAGGCTATGCTACATATAGTAAGACAGTAATAACCGTGGGTAGAGAATGGAAGTGTGAACAGAGATGAAGAGCGCAAGGCTGCCATGAGGCAAACCCTGAGATCTGGATCTGGGATCCGCGGAGATGGTAATCTAGATAAATACGATGTGATACATGAGGAGGAGATTGGATTGGATTGGGAGATCTAGGAGGTAGCAGGATTGCTATGGAGATCTGATGGAGATGAGGGTTAGGGTAGTCTAGGGGTTGTCAATATGTAACCCTAGAGGCTATGATGTCATAGATGATGTCGAGGGTCTGGACATATCACATGACTGGTCATGCGATCAGCCTTGTGGGGTCACATGATGTAAGGAGTGCAAGAATGAAGGAAAGTGATGAAAAGAGTGTAGGATGAAAAGTTAGGTGCATGTGATTCATAACACCCTTACACTGTAGAGCTGATAGATGGTGGAACCCTGGGAAGAGAAATGATTCAATATGCTTTGGTTTCCTTGGACCAGGAATGATCGCACCAGGTAGAACAAACTTCTTCTTGTAGCAGTAATTGGGTGCCAGATCGAGGATGATCCAAATATATATCCAGCAATCAGAGTCTTTACTGTCGTAGAGTGGTGCACTATCAATTGAAAACATGAGGAGTGTATTGTCTGGTCCAATTCTTTCTTTTTGAACAGTGTCAAGGTATGCTTCACCACAGAATATGTCATCATATTTGTCAACAAATCCATTATTGCGACAGAGCTTGTTGAAGAGTTGATCTGTGTATTCAGCATGATAGCACATCTTATGAGCAGTTTCAGGATGTTGGCACAATGCTTGTAGCTTGGGACCAATGGGAATGATGTTAAAAATGGCACATGGAAACCTCCTTTGACCAGAGAGCCTGTATCGAGGCTCATGGCATTCTGGACACTCGTTGAGGTGTAGATAGCAGCCTGTGTATGCAACACAAGAATTGATGCACATATCATTGATGATTTGGATCACTTCACTCATCTCGGCGAGAATCTGTTTGAGCTTGTAAAGTGATGGTAGTGAACAGTCCAGGAGTTGCTGATTAATTGCCTCACATATCTTCTCATATGTTTGTTCAGAGGAATGTTCAAGGGCAAAGAAGGTTTTTAATGCAAGCTCAATGTCCAGATTTGGAATCTGGAGGAGTTTCATAGGTGGGTCACATAGGCGGTCAACAGCTCCACCAATGAGCTCTACTCCATCATCCAATGAGGTGTTACAGAGGGCTATGATAAATGATAGGTCGTGAATGAGTTTCTCAAGGGTGGCAGTTGGTAAAAGTTCCTCAAGATCAAGCACTGCGAGAGGATGGAGGTCATGGTTGTGCAGGAGACTTTGTTATGGCTGCTCTGCTGAAAAAGCGCCAGGATCATGACCAGTGTCCTGATACACATCTGGGGTGGGTGAACATGAATGTGTTGGCATTGTGAGAAATCTAAGTAAAAGGGCAGTGATTGCCCACTACACTAATTAGCAATAGTGATAAGGTAAAGCAAAGACTGGTACTCACCTCAGCCACTGCCCAAGGAGTAGCAGGAATGACTGAGGAGAGCCCAGGAGTGAAAGAGAATATGTATGTAAGGTAGGTGAAAATGCGAGCATGAAGTCCAATCAACTCCAAAGTGAAACAAGCAATCTCTGTAAGGGAATAGTAAAGGGGGAGAGGAAACAGCACAAAGTTATGGAATGAGAATGAAGCGAAGATAGGGTAAAGGGATAATATAAGGAATGCATACTGATATGCCATTGGACACAAGTCCAGCCATCCTATCCATCTCCGACTGCTTCCATGGGACTTTGGTAACTCCTATGTAGAAGTTATAGGAGTTTGTCTGGAACTTTGTTAAGGAACCTCGGAGTTGGACAGGAGGGCCCAGAGGAGATCAGAGTTGTCATCTCTAACAACATGGTCGCTGACATTCTGACCAAGGCATTGGTAAGAGAGCAACACTGGAAATTCGTTCAAGCTATGGGGCTCCAATTGTAATCAAGTGGGAGTGTTAGAGATGACAACTCCAATCTCCTCTGGGCCCTCCTGTCCAACTCTGAGGTTCCTTAACAAAGTTCCAGACAAACTCCTATAACTCCTACATAGGAGTTACCAAAGTCCTATAGGAGCAGTCGGAGATGGATAGGAAGGCCAGACTTGCGTCAAATGGCATATCAGTATGCATTTCTTATGTCATTCTTTCACCCTATCTTCACTTCATTCTCATTCCATAACTTCATGCCATTTCCTCTCCTCCTTCACTATTTGTCAAGTCTGGGTCCTCCAGACTCAAGTCCGATTGGAGGTCTGAGAGTTAGTATATGAAGTTTGTAAGGGGACAAATGGAGTTCAGAGCAGCAAGAGGGTACCTAGGAGGATGTTGGCACAGGACTTACATATGTGTCATGCCCTTGTCTAGGCTCTGTCCTTGTATTTTGTAGAAGGGGAGTAGAGGGTAGGGGAGAAGGGAGTCAGATGAGAGACAGGAGGTGACTAGTTTGATATTCGTACTGAGGTATAAAAGTGGAACACAGGAGGTTTATATACTGAAGTCCAGTCTGGAGTTTGGATGGAGAAATGGAGGACCATATGGTAAGGTACGTCAGGTAAAAGGGAAGCATGTGGAGATGGGGAACATATGTAGTATGAGCATATGGTGTGGCAAAGGGTCTAAGGGATGGGCCTAAGGGTCGTAACTAGGAAATGGAGGGTCAAAAGTACAAAGGGAATGCTAAATAAGGAAGGTGGGGAAAGTCTGATGCTAAGGGAATGGAGTCTGATATGAAAGAGACAAAGTCTGAGTGAGAAGTCCAGGGATTGGAGATTGGAGTGGATATGACACTATTCCTTTACAGAAATTGCTTGTTTCACTTCAGAGTTGATTGGACTTTGCACTCGCATCTTCACCTACCTTATATATATAATCCCTTTCACTCCTGGGCTCTCCTCAGTCATTCCTGCTATTCCTTGGGCAGTGGCTGAGTGGGCAATCACTGCCCTTTTACTTAGATTTTTCACAACCAGGGGTGAATCCCCTGAGATAATTTCAATGATGATATCATCCAGTGGGCTCACCTCTGCCACTTCTCATGTTGGATTGGTCATTGGATTGGCTGTCGGGTTGACTACCATCATCTGGATCCCCTGGATCATCTAGGTCATCTGGAGGTCCCCCATCGAGAGGTCCTCCCAGTGGGGGGTCTTCCCCCTCTGCATCCTGTCACCTATGAGGTCGTTCCTCCTGGTGTGGGGCAGGTCATTGGCACTCATTGGCATCATGACCATGGCCTCCCTGAACAGGTCTATTACCAGGTGGTATTGAACAGGACCCTAGTAGCTGCAGAGGATGGCTAATAGGACTCACATAGAAAGGTTTGAGGATGTTGGGATGGTCCAAACAGATGGTTATGTGTCAAGAAACTTATTTAAACTCAGTAGTCTGAGTGTGAACTGTAGGTACATGATTATGTAAGACTACCATAATAGGTAACTAAATGCATACTACAGTCAAAGGGTAGTGAATGAGACATGCTTGTTCAACAGGTGGTTTGTAAGGGGCAGTAGTCCCTGTAGATACTAAATAGGGTAATAACCCCTGATTGCGTACTTACGAGCACATGTGATACGAGGTAATCACATGCGCAGTAGGTAGATAAAAAGGAGAGGCCCATCCTAGTGATGGGCCAATCCTCATATATTACTCCTATATTACTCATCTGTGAATACCACTTGGTACACTTCACTGGTGTGAGTAAGGAGTGAGGACAGGGTGCAGAGCACCCAATACAGCAACCTTACAAATTTTTTGAAGTGCAAAAACATGTATTCACAATGAGTCACACAGTGACCCACAGCCAAGCAAAGTTGATGGTGATCAGACTGTCAGGATGAGGGGAGAACCCCTCAATGGATAGCTCACAACTGCCCAGGACTCCTGAGGAAAACCCAAGGGATCCCAAGGTCATCAAGAAGGGAATAAAAACCCCGACAATGGGCCAGACACTGGGACCAAACATGGAACCTGGGCCTAGTGCTGCAGTAGCAGAGGAGGCACAGGCCTCCCAGACACTGAGCAGCACCAAGGACAGCAGAGGAAGGGCAGCAGAAGCTGACCCTGTCCTCATGAGCCCATTGACTCCACAACCTGAGAACAGCAACTGTTCATTGACCTTGCTGGAGGTGTCACCAGGCCTGAGGGCCAAGAGCCCAATCATATGGGCCTACATGGGGAGTATGTTGCCCCTGCTGAGGGACCAATCTGAGGGAGATGTACCCATTGATCCCGGAATGGCCCTCACCACCATCAACAAGTTCCTTACAGATGTGCAACATCAATGGTTAAGGTATAACGTGAGACCTGAGGGGTTCCACAATTACAGGATAAATCCCGAGCAGCATAATGCTGTGATGCTGGAACAATTGTGACAAAGATTTGCAGATGACGATGGGACATCCGACCAGGTGATAAGCCTGGTACCCATCAAGGTGGACCTCACATCCCATAGTGAGGCAGGCAGCCCAGTGAGGCAAGGGACAGCAACGTCCCATAGCCGAAGTGCCCCTGCCAGTCACATGACAACAGAATGGGGCCTCATCCCTAATATGCTGAATTGACCAGCATACCTCTCGGGCTGGGATTCCGACATCATGCGCCATCTGTATGGCACCCCAGGACAGAGGGAAAGAGCCCTCCTGCATTGAATGGCACGAGATTGTGCTGTAGCAGCGAATAATGCTGCAGGAAACAGCTGACTGTCTGTTAACAGACCTGTTCAGGGAGACCATGGTCATGATGCCAATGCGGGTCAACGACCTCCCCCATGCCAGGAGGAATGGCCTCACAGGTGACGTGATGCAGAGGAGGGTGACCCTCCACAGGAAGAACCTCTCAATGGAGGACCTCCAGATGACCTGGATGATCCAGGGGATCTGGATGATGGTAGTCAATCCAACAGCCAATCTAATGGCCAATCCAACATAAGGAGTGGCGGAGGTGAGCCTGCTGGACAACATCATTGTCGAAATTATCTCAGGGGATTCACCCCTGGTAACGCATGCTACATGGATTACATGCAGCAGCGATACATGCAGCGTATATGGGAACAAGTCAGGCAACCAACTGGCACAGTGGGGCCTGAGGTGAAGGCGATGAATCCACCCAAACCAGGGAAGTACGGAGGTCAGGACAACCTCGAGAAGTTCAATGACTGGCTGAGCCAGTTGTTGAAGTACTTCCGTACATTCAAGGTCACTGGACTGGATTGCGACGAAGATCGTGTGCTATATACAGGGTTGTATTTGGAGGACCTAGCCTTCAAGTGGTACGACCAGGAGGTTGAATCACTGGATCAAGTGATCTGGTGAAAGATAGTTAGTGGGTGTGGGGTGATATGAGTGGGGTTGAGTATCCTCATCCCAAGGGGTCCTGTGAAGGGTTAGTATCAGGGACAGACCACTACAACCGACCTCAGTGCACTAGAGCAAGAAGAGAGTGTTCTGGATGATGTTCCAGACAGGAAACTAATAATCCGGTCAACAATGAGGACCAGGTGCACGCGGATGTGGTCGCGGGTGGGACTGGATCGAGGGTGATAGGAGTTGAAGATGCAAGAACTTGACGAAGACAAAGGGAAGTGATGAAGACGAAGGAAACTGACAATGATGAAACAGAAATTGATGATAATAAGGGAAATTGACGATGATAGGGGAAAAACCCAACCAAGGACGAGGGTTGGATACAAATGAGGGGCCAAGGATGAGGACCCAGATACTGACAATGATGAGGAAAATGACATTCAGAACAGTCCAGACAACCACCAGAGGGACTTTGGACACTGGGAGATGACCAGTGGGTAGCAAACTGATGAGATTCCAGATCTCGATACAAGACTTTTATAGTCCAGGCATTTCCCTGGACTTTGTAGCTATGACAACGCCCAAGGCCCTATGAAGGGACACTCGAGTCTAGGCAGCAAGATGACAAGAAACAAAAATATCATAGTCAAAATTCAAATAAGATATATGTTGTGAACGGCTCATCGCGTTCACCAAGAAACCGATCCTAACCATCGACTGGACCAA